>APFE030459388.1:327-116526 GCA_000404065.3 Pinus taeda | reverse complement strand
AAATAGGTCTTTTAAAAAAAGGGTCTGATGCAGAATCACCACTTTTTTAAATCAGCATGCAAATCACTAACATTCTAAAAGGTAATGTGCATAAAAAAATTTAAAGTTCCAAAAACTATGCTAAAAAAAAATATGTGTATTCTACATCACCACTTTTCAAAATCGGGTCACGTTTTTTCTACCTCTACGAAACGAGTAATCGTATCAATTCCTATTTCAAAATTTACATTGTTCTGAAAGGATACAAAGTTCATGCACTTAGGAGAGATTCCCCACATCTGATGAGTCTGGCTATACAAACACCCACGAATAGCAATACATCTCCTCTTGTACATTGTGCTTCTCACATGTGCCCAATTAGAATACGTTGGCATGTCAAGCTCAACTACAAAGAGTATTGGAGAGTGAAAATCCTATCATAAACTTCAATTACATGATGAATTATAGTGATTGGAATATTGTAGCTCAACATCCAAAGTTCAACAACTTCACCTAAATTTTCAGTTGCAACTACAAGCCACTTGATCCATATGCATCTTTGAGTAAGAACTCAATCCTTTTCCCCTAACTTTTCACACTTCACTATTTCTAAGGACACCTTATCAATTTTCCATTTAAATGCTAATAAGTTAAGATATCCCTGGTCTTGTTTATGTCTTTGACGGTGCCTTTACAGATGACAGTGCATTGTTTTGGGGAATCAAATACTACAATGATATGATTTTGGAAGTTGAACCAATGGGGAATTTCCAGTTTGAATTGCTACTTGAGAAGGATAAGAAAACATTCACTCTAAAACAGAGGTGGGTGTTCCCTCGAAGAATCTACTTTTATGGCGATGAATCACTCTTCATCTATGCTATTTTTTCATATGCTATCGACTTATGGCGTTTTCTTTGCAACATTTGGTGTAATTGCTAGTTTATTATTAATAGGTTTAGTTTAAAGAAAAGATGAAATGACATTTTTCCAAACATTTTTTCTCGTTAATTTTGTTCAAAGTCCCATACAAATTTTAAAAAATCATAAGTTTAAGTTGTTTAATTTGCAAAAATCGAATGCCTCAAGGGTTTTCTCCATCTTCAATCCATTTATACATTCGTAAGTGTATTTTACACAACAAGAAATCACAATCTCACTAGAATTTATATTGCTAGATTCTCGACATTTTGTCTATTAGTTAGACTATGCTTTAATAATATGTGTGTATGTTAACTTATTGTATATATATTCATATTAGGGTTTATTATATGATATTAATTATAAATAAAATTATACTAATTGTATTATATGTTTGTTTAATTATAAACCAATTAATTAGTAACATTAAAATTAATATCATAACGTATAGTGATATTTTATATTTTAATATTAGTTAATTGATATTATATATTAAATACATATGTTAATTAGGTTTATCTCTTGTGTTTGAGAATAATGATTGAGATACTCACAACAAAGTTCAATTCTTGCAAGTGACATGATGATTTTTGAAGTAATGACTTTGAGTGTTATTGTTAAAAATGGATAGTCCGTCAAGGAGGACCAAAACATGTATATTCATCATATGGAATATAAAGGTTTTTTCAACAGTGACATGAGAAGAAATAAATAACTACTAGTGTTGCAAGAAAAAAACCCAGTGAGTCATAACAAGAATTGGGCACAATCTCCAGGAATATGGTCATTACCCTCATATGAGGAGAAGGATATGTTGGCTAATCTCCTGGCTAGAATGGTCATCTTCACAGTCGAGCCCAATATATGTTTTCTTGATGTTTTCACCTTTTGGCATTATAGTCTAACAACATTACGTCCACAATTGTTTATCGAATTTGGATTTTTAGCACTTTTTTACTGTTGAAATTACTGCAATGCACAGGATAATCCTAATGCAATGGAATAAAAATAATTCCTCCTCGTCTCAAATGGAAACATAAATGGATAGACTTTGGTTAGTTCTTCCTAGCAAGGTGGCATACTACCACTACATAATGCAAGAGAATATTGCTTTTGGCATGTCAGCTTTGGTGTCAAATTGTTAGTTACTCTAATTGTATATTTGGTTTGAGCTTCCCCCTCAATGTGGTCCATTGAGCCATCTTGTAATATAAAGGCTTGTAGTGCACCCCTCTATGTGGTCCACTGAGCCATCTTGTAATCTAAATGGTTCTATTGCACTGAGCCATAGAATGCACAAGTCTAATGAAAAAGACAAAGAGAAGTACCATTGATAGAAATTCCATATGCTTGTAATGTATTCCCTATTATAACATCACCAACAGTTTAGAAATTTTCTATTGTAGGAAGCGGATCGTCTCCTTTTAAAATGGAAGAATGCTCCTTTGGTATGGTGGAAAATGAGGAGAATATTGTGCAATATCTCTGAGCGTCTAATATTTATTGCTCAATTTCCATGGCAAGAATCATCCTCCTCATTGTCACTTCCAGTAAATAGTATCTCCAATCTTCCTACAAAACCCATATCTCCATACATTTTTAGCAATGACACCAACAATTCAACCACGAACTTAACAATCTACATTATATTTTTGAAAATTTGTATTCACTTAACAACTCTCTTAAAATATATCGACATATGCTCATGAGGAGATAAGTGTTCTCTCCTTACAAGATTCCCCCTGATAGAAAATATTGTTTTTTGAATATTTATACTTATACCAATTGGTTAAGAACATGTAAATACAAAGGTTCCTTGCACTCTTTTTGGAGGCAAAAGATCGAGTTCTAGTTTTTCGTTCAAAGTGTCCATTGTCATCTACACACCTACCTACATCTAAAATATTTTCAAGATTTATTCTTTGAAAGTAAAGGCAACTTCATATAGGGAAGTCTGAGACATTATTTAAAATTGTTGTCAATATTTTCATGGCAATCAATTTTAATCTTGCATAGTAATCTAAGCCTTTTTCCCAATCTAGTCTTTGGTTTGGAACGAAAATCCAGAGACACTAGCGTTTCTTCCAAGATGAATAAAGATAGTAGTTTGTGATAAAGGCGATCCTTTGACAGTAAAAGCCATTGTGGAAGTGTGCAAAGATAGTAGTTTGTGATATAGGTGAGTCTTTCACAGAAAAAGTCAATGTCGAAGCATATGCTTGATGTTCTTGCTTAAATGAATTCTAATTTGCAATACTAGGAATTTTAATTTTCCATTGGATTTCATGATTCCCTGGTATAACTTATAATTATATGTTTCACACGTCCACTCCTCATGTATTCCACCTTCTTCCTGACAACTCAGCTTTCGCTCACTCCTTTGATCTTTTATGGTGATGGGTAGTTGCTTGGTTTTATGTGTCTTTTGGTTTTTTCGTATGTTGGTTTTCGGATGCTTTCATTGTACTACATTTTTGTTCTATATTTTGGTAACATTATCTTGACCAACAAATCTAGAAGGAGAGAGGAAGGCAAAATTTTGCACAAAGGTAGTCAATGATGTAATATTCCCCTGAATTAACATAAATGCCTAAAGTCACGAAAAATAAATGAAAAAAATGGTTGGTTTGTGTGGATTTTACTTTGTGTTAAATTATTGATTTAAATTTCATGTGGATGAGGGTCATTTATGGGGGTTAAATCTATCTGAATCAGTGTTTTAGTGATAGCATCCCATATGTGGACAAATATTTCTTCCATACAATATTGGAACTAGTCTTAAATAAAATAAGTGTTTTAGTGAGAGCATCAAATATGTGGATAGATATTTCTTCCATACAATATTGGATCTCACTTTAACTCAACATAGCAAGAAAATATGTGTTCTATTTTTGAGAAAAAATTGTATGAAATGTATAGCTAATATTAAGTAGTATGGGATTTTCATGGTAATTTAAAATTATTTTTTTGTAACATCTATTATGAACACATAAGAAATGATAAAAGAAGTGATTATTATGGCCCTTTAATTAGTTGTAATTATGTTGATGGGCAATTTTCCCTATAAAAGTCCGCCATTTAATGGAATATATATAATTTTTAAAAATTAAAAAATACAAAAAAAAAACCAAAATATAAAATGAAAGTACAACATCTTCAACTTAAAAAACCTACATTAAAATATACAAAAAGAAAATCCTTAAATTTTAAAACCAAAATATAAACCCAAAGTACAACTTCTTCAACTTAAAAAACCTATTCGCGTCTCCTTGCACCTTTTGGGGCAATTGCTAGTATATACTAAATACATATGTTAATTAGGTATATCTATGGTGTTTGAGAAGAATGATTGAGATACTCCCAACAAAATTCAATTATTGCAAGTGATATGATGAGTGTTGATGTAATGACTTTGAGCATTATTGTTAAAAATGGAGGACCAAGGAGATTATTATAGCATAAAGATAAAGGAGATTTGATGTATCCTTCACTTCAGAGAAACTAACATACTGGAAAGTTATGGAATTTATTGACCACCTGAGTTGTGTGTGAATAAAGCAAAACCTCTGCTTAGATTTTCTTGTGCGATTTTTTTATGGATTCATCTATGGAGGTGGAGGAATTTCTCATACGACCGAAAGTGGCCGAAATTCAAGAAAAAGAAAATTCAAAAAATCTTGTAGATGCAGTATTTGAGTGATGTTTTTTATGGTGGAAATATGTTCAGCACCATCAAAAACATCTAAAGCACTGAAAATTATGAAGGTTGACAACTTTTACTTAGATTTACAAAAATCCCTGCTAGATTTTTTCAAAATATGACCTGAATTTCTATAACTTTCAGTAAAAAAACATAATCGTTAGACTACAAATTTTGTTACAAGCCCATTGCAGAGAGGCATGATATGGATCCATCGCAGTAATAAGAGTTTTCTTTATTTTTTGTCATTGGTTATCCAAAATAGAAAGAGCCTATTCTCCTTCCTTCCAATTCAAAATGCTATAAATGGGTCTGGACTACCACTTGTCGTCTGAATGGTTTGAGGGACGTTGATGTCGTAATGTTTTTGAAGTACAACCATAAGCGCAAGTATGTATCCCTCAAGAGAATACACAAATATGTATCCATCAATAGAATATAATGGAAAGTGGGCAACGTTGGCGGTAGTGCGGGCAAGTGGGTGTACTGCTCGATAATATAATGGAAAGTGGGTGGACTGATCTGCATTCTTATTGAATGCGACGTTGGCAGTAGTGCGGAGCAAGTGGGTGTACTGCTCGATAATATAATGGAAAGTCGGTGGACAGGTCTGCATTCTTATTGAATGCAACGTCGGCGGTAGTGCGAAGCAAGTGGGTGTACTGCTCAACAATATAATGGAAATTCGGTGGACTGGTCTGCATTCTTATTCAATGCGACGTATCCCATTACGGACAAGGCTTTTTTTAATGCATCCAAAGCTGAGCGCGAGGAATTTCCAGCCGCCTCCGGTGTCACCACCACAACCAGACCGTAGGAATGTGAGGGTATACTATACGGCTATGCGTCGAATTTAATGGATGATGGGTGAGATTGCGTTAGGCTTGTTTATTGGATTTGCATTAGGCTTGTTTATTATTTTAATTTTAATTTTAAAAACAATCTGTAATAACCGACCATATGTAATTGGTTATTAGTTTTCATTTAATCTCATTTTCGTTTTCTATTCATTTTAAAATGGAAAGTAAAATGGAAAGCTATTGAGTATAAAGGAATGAAACATACCCCTTTTCTCTCACTATACACACACAAATAATTTTTTTAACACTAATATTTTTGAGTATATGTCTTACATTTACATTGTGGGCTTTAATTCTTTTAAGATTTATTTAGAACTTATGCATTGTGAGACAAGGAATATTCAAAGATTAAAAAACTAATGATACTACAATATTGATAAAATATTACACACATAAAGAAAGAAAATAAAAATGCTGAATTATTACTATCATTAACAATTATTTGATTATTTTCCATATTCTATGATAGAGATAATTAATTAAATAAAAATTCAATTTTTTTTTAATGGTCATTTTATTTATTAAGACTAAAAGTAGAAAAATAAGATAAAAAAACAAAATAATACAATATTATAATTTATAATTTAATAAAAATGAAAGAAATTTAAAAATATGTTATTTATGGAATATTAAAAAACATTCTAACAAGTTTAAAAAAAAGATATTATTTATCTAAACATCTAACAAATTTAAACTATTTAATAAAACAAATATGTTATTAATAATCTCTAAATTAAGTTAGTTTTTCTTGCTACATAGTCTGCAAAATTTGGTTCTGCACTAAACCGTAGCCAATGTGTTTTTTATGGCTCTTCAACTGCTCTTCCTATCGCTAATGCTAGTGGAGGGAGTGGATCTCCTTCATACAACATGATTCTAGCAACATACAATTATTCTAAACAATATTTTACAATTGTTCTCAACAACCTTTTGCTACTGAACCCACTATTTCTAGCGAAAAACCTAATGAGAAACAAAATTTCTTACAACAGGATACAATCATTCAAGAAAACCTTTTTCTACTAAACCCACTATTTCTAGCAAAAACCCTAATGGGAAACAAAAGAATTTATTACAATAGGATACAATCATTGAGAAAAACCTTTTACTGCTAAAACCATTGCTTCGAGCAAAACCCCTAATAGGAAAGAACAAAGTTTGTTGCAGTCCAATACCCAATTAGGAAAATGAATGTCATTGTAATATCTATCTATAGCAATAATAAATCTTAAATTCAAAATTCAATCTATCCATATCGGAGAATATATCCAATACATGTGGGATCACGCCCTAATTAGAAAATTTCTTGGCATCTAGTCTTCAGAGAAAGCAATTTCCCACTAGATCTAAGTTAAAACGGGAGCTTGGGGAAACTTAAAATGGAATTGGGAGCCAAAGGTTTTTTCACTTTGCTAATATTGAAGATAGAACTTGAGTCTTTTAAAATGGACCATACTTGCTCAATTCGGTTGGGATATATCTCCACTTCGCAATGGGAGGATTTCTACCTAATAAGGAAAATTTCACAGTAGCTCTAGTCTAGAATATCATGTACTCGTTGTTGTAGGAATTATGGGATGAAGAAATTCTAGCTAGTATTGGCAACACCCTTGGTGATTTTGTCAACGCTTAGGAAGCAACAAAACATGCTAAGTATATCTTTTATTCTTATATTTATGTCTACATGAATATCTCTAAGTTTCTCCTAGAATCAACAAATATTTATTACTAGGATGAGCTCTAGAAGAAAACCTTACATTATGAGAATATCCCTCTTTGATGCTAAAGGTTCCAAAAATATGGCCATCCTTACTATAACTACCCTCTTTTCAATGTAAATGTGTTTCGGCCTTCATTTTGATTTCAAAATATTTTGATTATTTTGGCTTTCCATGGAACAAGGAGGAAACGAGTGGCGACAACAATGATCAGGTTGCAGTGAAGATAGCTGGGGCGGAAAGCAGGCACAGGCAATTACGAGGTGGTTGCGGAAAAGTGTGAGCATAAGGTAGAGGCAGTCGAGTGGACAATACGGATGAGAGGCAACCAAGGGAAGGAACAACTTAGTGGGAACTGGCAGTCCAAGCGGCAAGGGAAATACAAAAGGAGAAACTCGTAAGGAGAAAGAGTTGTTGTTGTTGGTGGGTTGGTTAGTTGCGGTGTGATAAAACAAGAGCGTCTAGATGCGGGCGAGCAGGACCTCTAGGTCAAAGATTGAACCTTTGAGTCTGTCATATGCAATTAGAGATTGTAATCGGATATTCCTTGTAACCATCTGTGGCTAAGGAAAATATATTATGTATTGTTCTTTTGTGGACTTAATATGAATTAAGATCTGGATTGGTTCCTTAGTATGATGTATGTGGTTTCTTATGATGTAGGGACCCACTTAAACTTTAAAATATTATGAAACTCTAGGAATGTAGTAGCTTCATGGTGTTAAAAGATATGTTGTTGTATCACTTGCGTGTATGATGTCGGTTATGTATTGATATTTGACATACCCTTGACCCCATGATGAACCCTTCTTAGTTCTAGTCACAGCACGTCTCGGGTGAGAATCCTTACCCTTCGGATAAGGTGAAAATGTCATCATTGTCTTAGACTACAACGAGTCATTGTTGGCCCTCCATGCATAAACCCAGGGTCTCCCCCTGATGACTCTTTTATGCCAACAAATGGTTTCATTGTTGGGAACTGAAGTTACAAGAACTCGTTCAGAACATGGTGTCGAGGATATTCAAGAAAGAGATTAAAGATTTGTGGAATAACAAAGTGCATAAATTTATAGTGGAACAATTTATTCAAAGAGGACAACCGATCACCAAAGTTAGTAAAGAGACGTTGTATGTTGAGGGTGCTAGTGACCAGTACGAGAACTTCTGGTGCAAGTTCCAATAAGAATTGTATAATTGGTTAAGAAATCTGAAAGTACAGAATCGATCGGGGGGAACAAGGTCAGCTCGTTGCAGTTGGACTTCCTTAGATCTTGTATCGCTACAGCGGGTAGATAGTGATCTGACCAGAGCAGTCGACTTTTGGGTAAAGACCACTATGGCGGGGTATATAGTTGAGTTTTTCGCAGAAAGTTATCAATCTTTTTCAAGGGCAGAAGCAGTGTTCAGGTTCGAGTTAATAGGAAGGTTGTGAAGGAAGTGTCGTTGTGGATTAAAATGTTCGTGGTAGAAGAAGGACTACTTTCCTCACCTACCACGAAGATGGTAGCATAAAACCCTAGTAATGGGGGAAAAATCTAAGGGGAGAATGCTACTGGTTGGGGAATAGAGATGTTGTTGAAGGAATGGATGTAGAAGGGTTGCGAAAAGCTAGAGACATTAGGGTGCATAGGAGAGTGTTGTTAGTGGACAAGTGGCAAGGAGTGGTTGAGACTCTGAAGAAGAGAAAGCTGGGAGCCCACCAAGTAGGAGAGGTGTCGGGGAAACCCCAAGAGGAAGGGAGAGAAAAGGAAGATGTCAGATAAAGCAGGATTGGTGATTGGAAAGACAGGAGCCAGAATGATAAAGAGGATCCTTCCTTACAGGTTGCGGAAAGGATAGCGGAGGAACAAATGTTGAGTAGTTTTGAAGAGAAAACTGAAGAGGAAATGAGCAACGTCATGATAAGGTTATTTTTCGAAGAAGAATAATCCACAAAAATTAATAACAATGTCCCCAAGGTACAGGTAGTATTTCTCCCGACCTTCCCCTGGTACCTTACTATAATCCAGAAAATTTGTTATTAAATTAGCCAAAGCAATACGGGCACACAGTGTGCACGAGAAATATAAGGCCAGTTTAAATGCAGCAAACAACAAGGTGTTAGTTTTATTAGTAACTTGGGACTGCAAGGATCTCAGCAACCTGGAACCAAGGGATTTGTGTTATTAGCACATACTCAAATAAACATGGCAGGGTCTTTTACCAGATATCCAGAGTTTGCGAGTAAGGGAAATGAAGATGTAGAACAACACTGGTATCTCTATGAAGCTATATGGAGAGCACGACAAACACCAGACAACGTCAAAATAATTGAGTTCCAACCCACGTTAAGAGAGAACGCTTTGTCTTGGTTTATAAAATGGGTGAAACAGAACCAGAATCCCACAGTAGATGAGATCAAGAGGGGATTCGTGCAGGAATTTAAAGAACCTCCGACTTACCAGCAAGGGCTATCAAAGCTATGGGAAATCAAGCAGAAGGAAGGTGAAACTTCTTTGGAACTAATGTAAAGATTTAAGGACACCATTGCTAAGTTGAGTTACACCTTAGATCCTAATCACCAAAGAGACTAGTTCATCAAGGCGCTGTTGCCCCTTACAAGGATGTCGTTGACACAACAGAAGATCGAGCCTCTATAAGATAGTTTAGAGCAAGTGTCACACATAGAGGCCATGGTTGGATATCCTCATGAATATTGAGGAGGGACAGGATTACGGGAACCATCGATTATGGGGATTCAAAGTCAAATTGTAACTTTAATGGATAAATTGAAGGACCTTCAACTAGTGCGGCTAGCCAAACCCAACGTATGGTGCACGCACTGCATGGTAGAGGGATATGTCACGATAGAGTGTATGAGGTTGTGGGGAATTAATCATCCGAGGGGAATTGCAGGATCATCAGGAACCCCACCAACAGTAGGAGTTGTAGCAGTAGGAGTGCAAGGATTTTTCTGTGGACGAAACAATCAGGAATATTGTGAGATCTATAGGATGTATGGACATATACCGCGGATGTGCCTGATACTACAAAAGTACTCCAACGTCCCTAATAACAACTATTCTGAGTTTTGTGCATCCACAGTGCATCACATTGACTAGTGTAGAGCATTGGATGCTCTAGCAAAACGACTCGATAGGTCGATGTTTAGGATCAATGAGTCCAACTGAGGAGGACGCGGAGGAAATGGGAGAGGAGGAAGAATGGGAGGAAGAGGTCCCATGAGATGTTACAATTGTGACCAAGAGGGGCATGTCGCCAGGGAATGCCCATTCTCTAGGAAATCGTGGTGTTCACAATGCAGAATCAATACTCATGCCATGGAGGATTGTCCGGACCTCATTGCAAAGTGGGAAGAAAGGACTAGACAGAGATGGGCTAACCTAGTTAACTTTGAACGTCGTACTTACGATGGTCTTCTCATAACCAATATAAATATAATCACAAGAGGGGGAAAGAGGACGGGGGAAGATTGAAGTACGGCGGACCCACCCTAGATAGTTAAGGCAGTGTCCCCAAAGAAACCATACCAGCCTAAGCGACAAAACCAATACTACCACGAGTCGGCTAAATTGTTTGAAGGGATGGCCAAGATCAGGGAGAATCAAAGATAGAATGGCCACGTGCTCAACAATTCTCACCCAATAGAAGAATGGTTTAAGTTGTTCCTAGAGATTGTTGAGGATGAATACATGTTGAAGGTGTTGCACAAAAGTTTAAAGAAAACATTGTCAGAGGAGGAAGGGGAAGCGGAACGGTCATCTGCCAACCTACCAGAAAATCATACCAGAAGAATGCGGCGAAATAAGAAGAGAAGCAGAAAGGAATTCTGAATCAAAGCTCAGGTTTCGGGATTCCAAATCAGGGACACGATGTTGAACCTGGGGTCGGATGTAAACATCCTTCCTAGGAAAAAATGGGAGGCGATGGTGAAGCCACAACTAAGATATTCACTGATACAATTAAGAATGGTAAATCAGTATTTCATTCTACCCATTGGAAGGCTAGAGAATGTAGAAGTAGATGTGGTAGGAGTGAAGACGTACACTAAATTTGAAGTAATCAACATAATGGGTGATAAGGACCCATATCCGGTGCTCCTTAGGATCAGCTAGGCCTATGAAAACCTAGGGTCTCCCCCTGATGACTCTTTTGTGCCAACAAGATTCTAACCTTGATTCTATTCTTCTCCTAATGATGATGACTTCGTAAAAACTAGAAGCAAGTGTAAGAACCCTAAAATCCCTCCCTCACATCCCAACCCTTAAGGAACAAACCTTCCACTAACAATCACTTTGACCCACTTTCCTCCTTAGAGTCACCTAATCCTCCCTTGACCTCATTGTCACCTAAAATAATTATGCATGATTGAAATCCACCTCCTCTATCCTCTTCAAAGCTACCACTCTCTTCCTTTGCTTCCTCACCTCCCCCTCCCCTTCATCAAATTATTCTATAATGTGGCCTAGATAAATCCTTAGATTTTAATGGTGATATGGATTAATATTCACTCTACCTTATAGAAATCACTAAAGAATGGAAAGTAAAATATCCACAGACTCTCACAGAACATCAAGTCAAGGTACGAAGCTGAGCATATTTCAAATCTCACAAATCTGCCTTAAAATTGGCATCAGGGAAGTGTAAAAAAGGCTCATTAGGAGTTTAATCCAAGATAATCAAGGACCTTGTTAAACCCCACAAGGAAGAAAAAGAAAAATGGAAAGGAAATAAATAAATCCTATAAGGATTAGGAGATAACTTGGTCAATGTAGGATGAATCAAAGCATTTATGGAAGTTTTTTTCGCTTCCAACATACCCTCGACATAAAAATTATCTATTTGAATATTAGAAACTCAATTGCAAAAGAAAATACAGAACCATTTAATAAAATTGGTACTCTGAAAACCCCATAGTCATGATGATTTAGGAAAACAAAACTTCAAGTGATGTAATTAGAAAAATAACAAGGAAATAAGGAAGAGATTGTAGAGAAATTTCTATTGATACTCAGGGACAAACAAGAAACCTTGCCATTATATGGAAGCCTCAGGAAATTATCATTCTTCACATGTTTTCCTCCTTTAAAATTCTCACCTTCCAATTTCAGCTCATTGGCTCAACTAAGACCTACTAGTTGTATAACATTTATGGCCTTCCATCACCCAAGGATAAATCTCGTTTCCTCCAATCCATTTCTAGCACCTATATTTTTCTCTGTCCCTCTCCCTAGATGCTTGATGGAGTTTTAAACCTCATAAAAACACTAGATGAAAAGCAAGGAGGGATAAAATGATGATCCAAATTCCATTTAGTTTTAGGAAGCAATGGTGTATTCTCTCCTAGTTAATATCAAAACTATAAATGGAATTTTTGCTTGGAATAACAGAAATGGAGGATCACAACTGGTAAATGGAAGTAGCAACAAGGAATGCACTAAAGCCTTGTCGCTACTTCTACTCAGTTCTTCTCTACTTCACTAGTTCTTCTCTTTGCTGCAAGTTTTTTTAACTAGTTTTGTGTATATTTGAAGACCTATGTGCTACATTTCTATCTAGGGTTTCATTCATTCATATTTTTGTTAGCCTCTCTAGGTCACCGATAGTAGAAAGTAGATTTTCGGTTATTTGCAATAGAAATCAAAGCTAACATATACTCCCAATATAGAGAAACAAAACTTAATTAGACATAAAGAAAAAGTAAGAGGTGCATATATTGAATGTTGTATGATGCAAAAAAAATGTTAGGAAACCAAAGAGGGTAATTATGCCCTATTTTGTGATAACTCATTGAATCAAATGCTCAAATTAAAAGATTTGGAAAATATATAAGAAATTCAAGATATTATGTTGGGAAAGGATGCCTCAAATTAGCTAACTATTGGAAACTTCTAGCATAACATTCAAAATGGAGATCATGGTTACCAAAAGAGTAATGAAATTGGGTAGCTAGCATCACAACCTAGGAAAAGTTTTGTAATTATATTACAAATAGAAGGATTAAAAATAAGCAAGGTTCAAAGAAGCTCAAATCGAGATATAAGAAAATTAAAAAATATAATATCAAAGAGGCTTACAATATATAAACAAATGTTCTCTCTTCTTCTACCCCAATCAGGGTGCATGCCGATGGATGGAAGTGCCTGCGGGAAGTAATGAAGTGTATATTTGATTTACGTACCACCGCCCCCCACACACTCAAAGCGATGGGTGCGATGGCACTTGGCATGAGTACATGCAAGGATGGTGGGAAAGCTGGTAGAGATGGCAGGGGAGAGATAGGATGTATAGAAATTAAGGCAAGACAGATGAGTTAGGATTGTGATTTGGCTTGTGGAGTAAGGAGTTGGAACAAAATCAAGGGAAGGAAACGGCACCAGCAACATCATAACGCAATTTATAAAATCATCACTAATCTCATAGAAAAATTTCTCAAAGCTCTCCTTCCAAATCTCATTTCATCGGTCAAATGGAATCATGGCTACCCATGAAACGATACACTCTTTGAAAAACTAAAAAAAACATGGTATGCTTCATAAGCTAGACCTTTCAAAAGATTTTGACAAGCTAAATTGGCAATACCTCTTCAACATTATTAGGGATTTTGGATTTAATCAAGAATAGATAAACTACATTACCAATTTGTTATCATCAATCTTCTTCTCCATTCTATTAAATGGTTCCCCTACCAATCCATTTAAAAAATCTTGAGGCATTCAACTAGGATAATCACTCGTACCTTTCATCTTCATATTGGCCATGGAATGGTTGGGGAGAGCTCTCAAAGCAGCAGCTTCAGAGAATCAAATCAAAGGTTTTCATTTATTTGGAGTGGATCCCCCAATACCTCATCAAAAATATATTGATGATACCATGTTTATGGACACTCTCACCATTCTATGTAATGGATACCTCTAGAGCTAATTTTCAAATTCGATCTTGGAGCTCCGTAATTCTCGAGGAGATCAAGGAACCCTCGGTGTGATCGTCGTCTCATATCACCTCTCCACAAGGTTGTCAACATCACCGCATAGGAAGAAGAAGGCACCATGGTCTGTTCTTCCTCTGTGGATCGGATTGTACGCAATTAAGAACTTGAAGGATGCATATGCCGAAGCTAAGGATATATTAGGATTGGATTTGTTCACCAAAGACTTCAATCTGTATTATCCTCGTGGTATTTTCAAGGACCACTATGCGAGAGTGTACTTTTGATGGATCCATGAGACATTTCACTGGCATGAGGAGGACCCTTGGAGGTATTGCTACAATGCCTCCAAACTCCATGATTCGGTCAATATAGAAACAACTTGGAAATCTACTCTACATATCATAGCAGGACAGGAAGATCCAACAACAATCACAATAGGTAGAAATCAAGTGCAGGACAGGAAGCAACAACAACAATCACAATAGGTAGCAATCAAGTGCAGGACAAGGGAAAGAGGAAGATTTCTAGGAACCCAGAGGCAGAGTAAAGCTGCAAGATGAGAGCAGATCCTATCACGGAGAAAGCAACTTTGGTAGCGAAGGAAAAGGGGGAGTAATAGATAAAGAGAACAGAGTGAAGGAATAGATAAAAGAAGAGCTTGCAGGTAGAAAAAATGAGATCGTAGTAAGAATAACAAGAACCAAAGGAAGAACGGGATTTGAGGAAATAACAAGAGATAATTAGAAGAAGGAAGAAGAATAAATGCAAGGTGTAATGACAGAGAAAATAGTGCCAATACAGGTTGGTGAGCAGAAACAACCAGTTGTTGAGGAAGAGAGTGAACAGATGCAGGTTATCTCACAAATGCTAAACACAAGAACTAATTCTAGCTAGAGATCGATGAGCATGTGGAGCAGCTAATACGAGAGGCCACCAGATAAGGGTTGGAGTTGAACATGCGCAACATGCAGCAGTACATCGGTGGTCTGTTCAAGGTTAACACCATGCTGTAATTACTCAAAATGAGTTGGATACATGTTCCAGGACCATGTACCCGGATGCCATGGAGGAAAGAGGCCTCCTTCAGAAAGACACCATCAAGAAGTTTAGGGACAACATCATGCAGTACCAAGCTTGGCATCGATATGTGACCAAGATACACCAAGTGGAGGTTACCAATTTGGTCTTTCCCCAAGCTTCAGAATCATAGTGTTTTGTCTTATCGGGTTATCTCTAGCTTATTTTGTCTCATATGGGTACATGTGGAAAATGTAATATTATTTGTAAATGTGTTTTAAGTTAAATTCTAAGTGTCATTAGTGGAATGTGAAAGGTCATCATGTTATGTAATGATTTATTTGTAAAGAAGTTGAAGAGTCATGAGTGTAGTCAAAGAGTCATAAAGGGGAATGTCAAGGATCACCCCACCCTTCGTTATAAATAGAACCTCATAACCCATAGAATAGGCTTTTGGGAGCCAAGATTTTGGCTAGGCTTAGGCTTAGAAAAGGATTGGGAGTATAGTGACGAGCCTTGGCTTATCCACAATGTAGAGCAAGTATACTTCTTTGAAAGAGAAGGTGTTCTTGACTGTAATGTTCCAATATTGGGGCTAGTGGTTGTCAATGGTGTATGTATGGATGGAACTTTCACTTATAAAAATAATATCAGAGCCAACACGCTTTCATCCATATGTTGTTATTGTAGTTGGACTATTCTGGTTTCTTTAACAATGTATGGTGTTTAACTTACGCATTTTCTTATGAACTACTTTGTATGCAATTATACGAAACCTATTAAACGCATATCGTTGGATTGACCCGTCACTTTAATTTTTGGACTATTCCACATTTTAGCATGTTATTTCATTCAACTCGTGTGTTCCTTTCAATCTGTGTATTATTAAAGGCTTCTATGGGGCGCACTTCCTTTTCCCTTCCATGTGTTAGAACCCACATGCATCGCACTTGACTCTCTGCAAGGTCACACACTTGCTCTCACCCAAATTTATCTTACTTATCTCCGCACGCTACTGCGATCAAGGCATTACACTACCACCCACTATTGGGACTCCTACTCCAAATAATTTGAGTTCTAGTTGGGACTTTTTATCGGGGAGATCCCCTGAATGTTGGCATGTCCAAAATTGTCAACAACTAGAAACCTAACCATTAACCATAAATTTATAGAAGAAAAACATAAGTGATGTTAATTATAACCAAAGTGAGGTGCATAACTGTTTCATCCAATGAGATATATGTTGTCTGAGTGGCTAAAAAGAAAAATAAATACAAAAATAGAGAGAAAATATCTGGATCATATGTTAATATGCTCTTGTTGTTTCGAATATTTTGTTCCTAAATGACTTGTGATCGAACTTTTATGCTTGTCGATTAAATATCTCCATTATATTCCACAATCATTAATTTATCTCAAGGCCCTCTTTTGAGAGGAAATTTGTTGTCCTATTTCTCACCCTGTAAATATGAGTACATGTAAAAATCAAGAAAGAGTCAACGAGACACATGTATTCCTCTAGAATAGGCATGACAATAATGTTCCTACATACTTGATTTTTGTTAAGCCAATTAATAGTGAGCATAGAGTCCCCAAAAACATGAATCTGAGTGCATAGAGCGAATAACAACAGTTTTTTACAAGCCATGAGCTTCACCTGGTTGTTGGTCCCTTTGACAAAACCAATTTTAACCTGATAAAAGTGAGCCTCTATGAGAAAGAGGATGAAGCCTCCTCCACTATGTTGTCCATTATTGTTTGAAGCTCCATCAAAGTGTTGGCATTATGATACAGGTGTTGTCCTTGATGGCAACTCACTCAGATGAAAGATCATAATGCAGCATGTCAATAGCAAATAATTAATGATCAGACTACAAAGAATGAATAAATAGAATTACACGCAGGTTCACCTTAACAAAGGAGCGTATACATGCGGTTAACAGACCAAAAGGAGCGTATAACGTACACATGCACTTTCACAGAAGGAAAAGAGAGTATATCTTGGAAAACTAAGTTTTGGTCCAAGATATTTGGTCTGTGGTATTGGTCCAAGGTATCTGGTCTGAGGTATTGACCCTAAGTATTTGGTCCAATATATTGGTCCTAAGTGGTTTTGGTCCATGGTATTGAGAAAGTCCTAAAACTATATAAGGAGGAGAAGATCATTAGACCATGTGTGCAAGTATTGAATATCTGATGACGTGTGAGATCAAGCATGCAGGTTATCGACTTATGGTGCTTTGCTTGATATGAACCAAGGATGAACCTTACCGGTTCATGAGGGATAAGATCTAATGATGGATTGGGATATTAAGGCTTGAAATGAATTATCATTATGAGGTTTTATCATGTATAGTCTAGATATGAACACTGACACATGTGTTGTTCTGTAAATGTTATGATCTGGGTATAACTGAAGTCTGGAATAGCTGCAAAATTATATTTGCAGATGTATACGCTTGTTGGCTTTGGTAAAAGTGCGTATACATGCTAGTTTGGTTCATCAAAGTAGCGTATAGATTATGAGTTTTGATATTTGAGGTTGATGTTGGTTCTAGTGGTTGTTGCAGAGTTCTGGGTTCTGCTCTGTGTTCTAGTGACTATGTTTTGATGACAGTATTCTCAATGTTCAGTGGTGATTGTTTTTTAGCTTCAATGTTGTTGATGGGTCCAGTATGAAAATTGGATGAAACGCGGCCTTCAGAATATGGTGTTGTGTTCTAGGAGTATCCAGTCTGAAAATTTATGAAACGAGGTCCCTAGAGGAAGAAAGAAGGTTGTAGCTATCTATAGGTTGGCGCCTACGTACTAGTAAACAAATCGGCTAGTACAAGAGCTAGGGGGTTGTAGCTCCCTTCCAGTAGTAGTTGGAGAACGCAAGAAGGTTGTAGCCCTTCTGCAGGTGGGTGCCTACATACTGGTATGAGTTTACACCAGTACAAGATTGTAAACAACTTTTTCCTATATTAAAGAAGACAACAGCAGGTGGTTTTTGTCCCGCATTGGGTTTCCACCTTAACTCTTGGTGTTCATGTGTGTTTCTTATGTGTGACATTCTGTTCAATTTTTACTGCACCTGGTTACTGTTTATATGGTTAATGAAGTACTGATGCACTCATTAAAGATCAACATGTGATGAATTAACTGAATCATAAATTTGCTGGATATATGATAGTTGCCTTAAATACAGTTTCGTGTACACGCGATTTCCCTTCACCGAAGTAGCGTATATGAATCTGATTATGGAAATGAAAAAGTTATTGATTTGCTAATACTGATTAACCCCCCCCCTTCTCAGTATTATTTCCAACAATTGGTATCAGAGTCGGTCCTTTGGTAGAAGCTTGATCGCTTGAAGGAGATCGATAGAAACAATGGGAAAGAAGCTAAAGAAGAAAGCACCTCAGAAGAAGAACACAACTCAAAGGAGTAGTGACAACAGGAGAGACAATTGGCCATTAGGTGGAAGCAAGGATTCAGATTCTGAATCACCTCAGATTGAAGATGAACAAGGAAATGAAGCATCAAATACAATCAGAGATCAACAAGATCTATTTAACAAAAGGGATTGTGCCTTCAAAGAAGAAGTTACCAGATTAAAAGCTCAGCTGGAGGAAGGAAACAAAGTAAGGAAGCAGCTGCAAGATGAAGTGATATCATTAAGAAATGAAATAAATGATCATAATTACTATGTAGCTAGGATCCTCTCTCTAAAAGAAGATCTTGAAAATAAGCAGAATGAAGAACTACTTCAAGAAGATGAAGAACAAGAAAATGAGATTCTCAAACTAAGGCACCAAGTGGAAGAAGGAAGAAAGACTGAAGAAATCTTAAAGAAGAAATATCTGGAAAAGGAAGAACAACATCAAGTTGAGGTAAATATCTTAAAAGGTAAATTAGAAGAAAAGGATAAACTGTTATGATTTCAAGACAGTACTAAGATTTTGGATAATATTCTTAGTAGTCAAAGGTCTCCTACCATCAAAACTAGTCTTGGTTTCATGAATCTGTTGAAGGTGAATCTAACTCACAAGGTGAGGCAAGGAACTCTAATGCAAAATCTGAAATGCTCAACAAGGAGATGAGAGGTCAACCCCATCAACAACCAAGGAAAGAAAGTCTTCAAAGAAAATCTTTTACTCCTAATTGTGGAAGTGATAAACGGTTATTTCCTCTGATGAATAATGTTGAATGTTTCATATGTCATAATTTTGGACATGTTGCAGCCAGATGTAGAAGTAGAATGGTTCAAGACCATCACTTAGAAAGATCATCACGTTCCAGGTACTTTAAGGGATATTGTTTTGCTTGCAATATGTTTGGTCACAAAGCCATTGATTGCTATAGAAGGAATATGAAACATGTAAGATGTTATGTGTGTAACAAGCTTGGACATATAGCAAAGGAATGCAGGAGAATATTTCGAGCACCATACCAAAAGGAGAAAACATCATCACAGTCGAAGATATGGAAGAAGAAGTAAAGTAAAAAAAATGTGGCATGGCACAATATACAGACATAATAGACTCAGGGGGAGCTAAAAGTATGAAACCTTAGTGTTCGAAATCTCATACGCAAGTTTCATAAAGACAAGTCACGTATATATGCGAGTTCGAAGCTGCACAGTTGCATATATATCAGTTTGAAGAAAAGCAGTGGGACAGACTTAGGAAAAGCGGTCTGATATGGTTCAATCAAGTGTCTGGAGTGTTTGATAATGGTTACAATCTTCTGATTAAGTGTGAAATTGTGTTGGCACTCATAAGATGTTATTTAGAAGTTCTTTTGACCCTCACAAGTTAACTTGATGTATATCTAATTGATGATGATGCCTTGATACTTCTCACTGATATATGCATGATCAGATCTGACAGTGAACAGATGGAACAGGTTCAGGGGGAGCATATGCTTCGAATAATGCATTGTTGTCATTATGTTATAAGATCTTGGTACTTGAAGATGCTTATATTGCTTAATCCACATAATTTTTTTGATTCAGGTGACTCTTTGGATGATGGAAATATATAGGTTGTTGATCCTGATGATGCTGATGGTGCAGATCATATATATGGTGTATGATAGTTATTGATAACTATCATGGTCTTGTGTAGATCAGTTGTCCTTGTCATTTATATCATTTGATGTAAAGGTCATGAAAAGACCTAACTTGTAACCCCACTATGTATGGGATGGATGATGTAATATTTCTTGCTTTTGCCATGTATAAACATTTGATATATCCCCACTTGGTTGGGAGATGGATGTATGTATGGGTCATTGGTGATAGGAAATTCATACTCACTTAGTTGAGTTGCAAAGTCATGTTATTATTTTAAAAAAAATATTTTTTCAGACTCTGCATGTGCTCAGGGGGAGCATGGACAGATTGGTACATTTTAGCATGTACAAAGGGGGAGCTTAATCAGAGATTTCAGCATGTACTCAGGGGGAGTATGGACAACATAATGCATATCAAAGGGAGAGAATATCTTGGTCCGTCCTTGAACCTTGATGTCAAAGGGGGAGAGTGACTTGGTGTGGTTGTTGCCATCAAGTCCAAAGGGGGAGATTGTTGGCATTATGATACAGGTGTTGTCCTTGATGGCAACTCACTCAGATGACAGATCATAGTGCAACAGGTTAATAGCAAATAATGAATGATCAGACTACAAAGAATGAATAAAGAGAAGTATACGCAGGTTCACCTTGATAAAGGATCGTATACACGCGGGTTAACGGACCAAAAGGAGCATATAACGTACACATGCACTTTCACAGAAGGAAAAGAGCATATATCTTGGAAAACTAAGTTTTGGTCCAAGGTATTTGGTCCATGGTATTTTTATCCGTGGTATTGGTCCAAGGTATCTGGTCCGAGGTATTGACCCTAGGTATTTGGTCCAAGGTATTGGTCCTAAGTGGTTTTGGTCCATGGTATTGAGAAAGGCCTGAAACTATATAAGGAGGAGAAGATAATTAGGCCATGTGTGTAAGTATTGAATATCTGATGACGTGTGAGATCTAGTATGCAGGTTATCGGCTTATGGTGATTTGCTTGATCTGAACCGAGGATGAACCTTAGCGGTTGATGAGGGATAAGATATAATGATGGATCAGGATCTTAAGGCTTGAAATGAATTATCATTATGAGGTTTGATCATGTATAGTCTAGATCTGAATATTGACTCATGTGTTGTTCTGTAAATGTTATGATTTGGGTATAGCTGAAGACTGGAATAGCTGCAAAATTATATTTGTAGATGTATACATTGGTTGGATTTGGTAAAAGTGCATATACACGCTGGTTTGGTTCATCAGAGTAGCATATACATTATGAGATTTGATATTTGAGGTTGTTGTTGGTTCTAGTGGTTGCTGCAGAGTTCTGGGTTCTACTCTTTGTTCTGGTGACTGTGTTTTGATGACAGTGTTCTGAATGTTTAGTGGTGATTGTTTTTGAGCTTCAATGTTATTGATGGGTCCAATATGAAAATTGGATGAAACGTGGCCTTCAGATTATGGTGTTTTGTTCCAGGATTATCCAATATAAAAATTTATGAAACGAGGTCCCTGGAGGAAGAAAGAAGGTTGTAGCATTCTGTAGGTCAGTGCCTATGTACTAGTAAACATATCGGCTAGTACAAGAGCTAGGGGGTTATAGCTCCCTTCCAGTAGTAGCTGGAGAATGAGAGAAGGTTGTAGCCTTCTGCAGGTGGGTGCCTGCATACTGGTATGAGTCTGCACCAGTACAATATTGTAAACAGGTTTTTCTTATATTAAAGAAGACAACAGCAAGTGGTTTTTGTACCACATTGGGTTTCCACCTTAACACCTGGTGTTCATGTGTGTTTCTTATGTGTGATGGTCTGTTCTGCTTTTACTGCACCTGGTTACTGTTTATATGGTTAATGAGTACTGATGCACTAATTAAAGATCAACATATGATGAATTAACTAAATCATAAGTTTGTTGGATATACACTAGTTGCCTTAAATACAGTTGCGTGTATAAGTGAGTTTGTTAGGCCCCTATACTATTATTGTAACCCCTTATTGTTATTAGTGCAACCCCCTTATTATATTGTTGTACCCGTGTAGTCCCCGTATTGTTATTATTGTGCCCCATAGAAGCCCACTATTGTTATTATTGTGCCCTTACATTATTATTGTTATGTCGACTCTGATTATATTATGACCCCTTAGACTCCTATATATAGAAAGGAGGTCTTGTCATTTGTATCATCTAAGAATTTTTCATTTGTGTAATGTAAAGGAGGTTGCCCCTCGAAGAAGTTGAATTCTAAGGCATTGATCTATATTTTCTATCTTTTTGTGAGCTAGTTTCATAACATTTGGTATCAGAGCTTTGGATTCTAGGGTTTCGCTGCTCTAAATAGGTGATTGTGGCATTTTCACTATAACTTTTTTCTGCGACGTTTCAGAAGCGAAAAGAAAAACCCATTTGAGAAGAAATCACATTGAAGCTCAGGTCCGAATTTCAGATCTTTTCACACAATATTTACGGAGATATGATCTGAGGAATTTGGTCTTTTTGTACACTCCTGAATTACATTCCAAACAGGTGACCTTGGGAAAATCGTCATAACGTTTGTTTTGAGCATCAGATTGAAATTTCATAAGAAGTTACAGAAAGAGGACAGACTGTAGTTTCCTGTGTATATTTTTCAAATCCTAAGGTTAACATAGTGACACGTGACACTTCATACAAGTTCGCTATTCTGAAGAGGTATATAATCAGGTCATCTTGGGAGATTATGCATAACTCTTTCTTGGAGAATCTAAATTTGATCAGACTAGTGGCATTGGAAAGAGGACACATTGGAAAATTTTACAGATTTCTGGAGTTGTACATAAAATTTTGCAGATTTCTAGAGTTGTCCATAAAATTTTCCAAAAAAAAAAAAACTGTCCAAAAAAATGAAAACAGATCTGAACTGTGTGCCATACAAACTTATCATAACATTTCTGTTCGGTATAAGTCAAGAGCTATACAAGACCTGCAATGGAGGTGGATCTTTGATTTTTTGAATGAGATTGCTTTTAAATGTTTGAACGGTGTGTTTTTGCTTTAAATTTTATGTGAAAGTCTTTGCTGAGTTCAAGAGGAATGAATGTATGCAACAGATTCATGCTTTTCAAAGAAACTTTGCCCTTGTTTTCTCTAGTGAATTCACACTTTGTAAACGCTTTTATTTGATTCCTGCCTCACTGTATTCTGAAGTAGTTTAATTTTTTTTTTTATATAGCAGGTTATTTGTGGCTGGTAGCCATAACCTGGGAGTGAACTCGATAGCATTGTAAATAATTACTTCAAAATTTTCATTTTTACTGTGTTTTCGCTTTAACTTTACTGGGTGACGCATGAGATTGCGTTAGGCTTGTTTTTATTTTCATTTTAAAAACAATATGTAATAACCCAACAATATGTAATTAGTTATTAGTTTTCATTTTAAAAATAATAATCGCCCTAAAAATCGGGTGAGTTATGTTTGTAGAGGTTTCAAATAGTGTCGTTCAACCGCAAAAATGGAGCATCCAAAGAGTTCGCAAGATGGTCGAACGCGACTTTGAGTTAATATGATGGGGTATGTGTTGTATACATGTTTGCCAAAATAGAAAACCTTTCATGGATGCATTAGCCATTAGCCATTCATGTATATTATATATATTGTGTTGTATATATGTTGATAAAGTGTAAATTATCAAGACTATGGCATTAGCTATTCATGTCCTCTTGTTCATATCTGGTGATTAGAGATATTTTAAGCTAAATACATGGTTAATTGATATTTTTTAATTTTTAATAATTATTATAAAAATAGAGATTTAAGCTTTTTTGAAATATTTTAAAAGATTTTTAATAGTAGTTATACAAAGATCAGTTATAATATTTTAGATCTGTCATGGTAATAAATATGATATAGATCAGTTGTAGCATTTTAGATATGTGGTATAATAAGTATGATATAATCTTATACTATTTTAGATATGGTATGAATATTAATTTGTGGTATTGTAATAAAGTCTATTTATAAGTTAAAAAAATATATAAAATGAATAAATTACATATTTTTTAAAATTAAATATGTTTAATGATTATTATTGTTATTATTTTTGAAAAATAAAGTTATAATTTAACTGGTTTTTTTATCAACTTAGTTATATGAAATATTTCATGAGATAAGTGTTTTATATGATTGACTAGTTATGAGGTATTTTGAAAATAATAATAAGACATTTAAATACACTCAAGTAACATTTAATTATAAAGTATTTTAAATGTGTGTAATAGAAAAATATTTTATTATGCCTCGGAGTATGATTTTCGTTTTTTACTTAGCTAAGAGATTATTTGCCTTGGATGTAAGAAAATAAGTTAACAATCCATGATTTAAAGGCATCTAGTAAGAGTGAAAGCCTACCGTGCCATGGACAAGTGAAAGCCTACCTTGCCATGAACTAGACATTTCAAGTGACATGGTTTTCCTTGAATAACAATAATAATGGCGTATGCATTCCCAAATAGTAGTCAACTATGAATTTCCTCATTACTCATTTGACAGCTAAATTATGATAAATTTTCTTGGTGTGTAAAAAAAAAATATTTAACTATTA
This sequence comes from Pinus taeda, assembly GCA_000404065.3. NCBI lineage: Eukaryota > Viridiplantae > Streptophyta > Pinopsida > Pinales > Pinaceae > Pinus > Pinus taeda. Next base: position 91,765 of record APFE030459388.1, on the reverse strand, counting down.
CATGATAAAAAATTACTTGTATATTTTTATTAAATATAAATTAATATTTAAATATAAAATAAAAATATATTTTATTAAATATAAAATTATATTTAAGTATAAAATAAAAATATATTTTATTAAATATAAATTAATATTTTATATATTTAATAAGTGAAATTTTCATTTTACAAACTACTTTAACTTTTCTAAATGAGATTATTCTTCAATGAAAAAAAACAAAACAAAAAGAAACAATATTTATAACATATAGAATTTATCCAAGATTAAAATGAAATTAAAGAATTTATGATATATAAATAATATTAAATTTATATTATTGGAATTTATTAAGATTAAAAATATGTGCTTTTTAAATGATATATTTTATGAAGGTAAAAAATAAGTGCTTTTTAAATGATATATTTTATTAAGGTTGAAAATAAATGCTTTTTTGAATGATATATATTTGAAATTGTGATAGTAAATTTGAAATTGTAAAAGTAAATTATATATTTTGTGGAAAATGTAATAATATTATTTTTAATAAAAAAATTATAGTTGTATATGTGTGGGGAGAGGATTTAATAATTTAATTAAATTTTATGTTTTGTAGGTTTTGGTATAGACTGCAAATTTTTACGAGGCAAAAAAGCTCCACATCTGGAGGACTTATAACTATTTGTGGATTGGATAAATAGAAAGGCTAGAATTTTCACTCCATATTTTTTTAGATTGAAAGCGAAATTAGGAGACGACAATGGTTCAACTCTCATCACATATATAGAGAGTTGAACATAGTGGTCGTTCATGATTGTTAGGCAGTTTTAGAAATCCATGAGTACTTTGAGGGATAGGCCTTGGAGGTAGTAGCATTAGAAATATGATGATATTATGAGTTAAAATGGGATTCGTCTACCGAGGCAGAGGAATTGCCCAAACCGCTAAAAGTGGGCGAAATCCAGGCACAACATTTTCAAAAAATCTTGTAAAGGCAGCGTTTGAATTGTGTTTTTGATGGTGGAAATGGATTCAACACCATAAAAAATATTTAGGACACCTAAAATTTTGAAGTTTAACAACTATAACTTGGATTTACAAAAATCCTTGCCAGATTTTCTCTAAATATGACCAAAATTTCCATAACTTTCCAGGCAATTCCTCCAGCTAGTTAGACTACGATGTTAAAATAATGATGGAGAATTGAGGACCTTTTTGTTTTGTGTAGATTAGTCTTTCTTGATCCTTTGACGATTTATGCAAATATGCTTTGCATGATGTATATTTCTATATGAAATATAACACACACACACACATATAAAGAGAGAGAGAGTTTCTTTTTAATTTAATATGATAAATTACATTTTCTTTTCAAAAGTAGGATTTGAAAATTGTTTATTATCACAAAAATATGAGTTGTAATAACAACAAAATATAATTGTTGGTCATCATTGTAAATATTAGAGTCAAAAACTTGTCCATCATAAATTTTTAATAGAGAAGGTGCCTTCTGACAAAGGTGAAAATGCTCGGGGACTTTTAGAGATCTCTCATTACCTCGACACTAACTATAATGCACCTCTTTGTAGGTGGAATTCTCATCTTTTACAATGGCTCTCTATGGGAGATAAACATACTATTGAAGACTCTCTTCTTATATGGAAAATCCATAGGTATGTCCATAAACAACCTCAACTCTCTAATAAGGTACCACCATTTGGAAGATGAATAGATTTTCCATTTCACTGAGGTCCTACATTTTGAATCTAAATCTCTAGGGGAAGGTGCGAAGTACTTGGGGTTTCAACTTAAACCAAATTGTTACAACAAGGAAGATTAGCATTGGCTCATTGTCAAAGTGGAAAAACAATTGAGAAATTGGTGTCTAAGATGGTTTTCTAAGGTTGGTCATATATTCATGATCAAACCTGTCTTAGAATCCTTCCCCATTTGTTGGACATCTCTTGTATGGATTCCCAAATGTATCCTAGAAAAAATCAAAAGAATCTGATCAAATTTTCGCTAAGTTAAGAAGTAGGAACATGGGTGTTACTTTGGGTCAAATTGGATAAATTACTATGCCAAAACTCTTGGGAGGTTGGTGCCTAAAGAACATCTTCTTATTTTCAAAAGTCTTGAGTTCCAAATGTGGATGGAGGCTAATCGTGATGCAAAGTTTATGAATATCAGTATTCATCTAAAAATACATAGCCCCATACTCATTGGAAGATTAGATAAGAAGGGTTGACAAGCCAAGGGCCAATATCTCAGTAGTCTAGAGGGTTGTCCTCAATTATTTTGATATCATTGGAAAAGGGTTGGCATGGAGGGTTATCAGAGGTGACAGAGTGAGACTTAGCCTTGATCCCATGCCTAGTAGTACCCAAAGTCACTTATTGCCACTCCCTCTAATAGAAATTCTAAGCAACAAAGGATACTCAAAACTTGCTCACATTGCCAACCCTGTAAATTCATTTATACAGAGATAAGGATGGATATCTTCCAGTGATATGGGATTAGAGGAGGAGTAGAGAGATGTCTAGAAAGACTACATGGTAGCATTGCCAAACCATCATATAAGACTTACATATAGAGAAGCTGAACTAATTTTGAGAATCCCCCTATAGGAATTTATACCCCTAAGCTTGGATATATCTCCCTAATGGCTGATAGAGTGTTAGCAAATCAAATATTGTGGTGGAAAGTGGTATGGAAAGTCAACTGTCCTACTAAATCCAAATTACTAATGTCGTGTCTAATGGAGAAGAAGGTCCCCACCTGGAATGTCTCACAAAGAATATTTATGATTAGGTTAGGATGGTGTTCCTTATGTAAAAACAATGGTGAAAATTCATGACATCTTTTCATGACCTACCCTTTCTATCAGTAGGTTTGGAAAGAATGCAGGATTGCAATGGGACACATAAGTGCATGGGAAGGAGAGGAATTTGAGGAGTCTTTGAAGGCATGGCTTGCAAACCCTAGTTGTCATGATATCAAACCCCTTCCGCTGATAATATGTTGGAGGTTGTGAATGGCAAAAAAAGGGCCATTTCTTAATACAAACCTTTGGTACCTAAGCATATTGTTATTAAAGTCCTCGCTATCTTAAGTCATTTACCATAAGAAAATTTCCTAATCCCCCTTAGATTGATCAAGATAGAAATCATTAATCAAACAAGGTCATGGGCCTACTTTGTGTTGGAAATAATATTGAGAAGGGGGTGGGTGAATCAGTATTAGAATCAATAACTTTTTCATTTCCATAATCAAATTCATATATGATACTTCAGTGAAGGGAACTCTGTTATGAAACTAGCTCACAAAAACATAGAAAAGATAGATCAACGCCTTAGAATTCAGCCTCTTTGAGGGGGAAACCCCGTTTACATTACACAAATGAACAATTCTTAGACGATACAAATGACAAGACCTCCTTTCTATATATAGGAGTCTAAGGGGTCATAATATAATCAGAGCCAACATAACAATAATAATGTAAGGGCACAATAATAACAATAGTGGGCTTCTATGGGGCACAATAATAACAATACGGGGACTACATGGGGTACAACAATATAATAAGGGGGGTTGCATTAATAACAATAAGGGGTTACACTAGTAGTATAGGGGCCTAACATGCCCCTCTCCTTCAAAAAGTGTTGTCCTCAACGCTTGAGTAGTTCTTGATGCTTTTGTATAAAATTATTGTCCTTGCATGTGAAATCTTTAACAGGTAAGTTCTTCCACTTGATGAGATGCTTTGAAATTGATCAATTTCGTAGCTGTCAACTTCTCGATTCTGTAAATTCTTCAGGCTCCAATATGATTTTTCCTTCCTTGTCAAGTTCTGGAAATATTGTTGGAAATGGGATATTCGACAACTTTTGAATGAGTTCCCACCCTGCTTCACCATTCTTCCATTCATACCTTCCTTTGTTTATCAAATTTGGTTGGATAATTGTACCAACCTCTACCATTTCTGCAACCATATGTTCAATTTCACTCCTTTGGTCATATGGATATCTATAAGGCTTGATGTTTGGAGGAACACATCCTGGAATAAAATGAATAGCATGATCATGATCACGAATACGTGGGAGACCTTTTGGAGTCTCAAATACCTTGGAATGATTGTCCAAGACTTTTTGGAGATCTGGAGAAATACATGATTTCGATGTGCGAACAGTTAGCAAACATAATTGTGCAATTACACCTCGTTGTTCTTTCTTTAGAAGCTTTGTCATTTCGTCAGAGTTGATTATCTTTCCTGGTTTCCGTGTGATACCCCTTAATTCAACTTCCTTTCCTTCCGAAGAAAATTTCATAAAAAGTTCTTGAAAATTAAAAGCTATTGTACCCAAGGATTGTAGCCATTGGACTCCTAGTACAACATCAGCACCACCCATTGGAATGGAAAACACTGGGCTATTCAATACATATTCTCCCATTGATATCTTGATATTATGGCACTTTCCAGAGCAATTTATGGTTCCTCCACTTACAACCATCACTTGACACTTTGGTGTTGGATCTAGGAAGAAATTCAAGTCCTTGGCTATATTACAATTAATAAAATTATGTGTACTACCCGAATCAATCAACACTATTACCTTTTTCTTCTTGATATGTCCTTCTATCTTTACAGTTTGAGGAGTGGTAATTCCGACGAATGCATTACAAGATATGGTCTGATTCATTTCTTCTTTCTTTGGGGTTGGTTCCTAGTGAGTATCCTTTTCTTTTGATGTTTCTTGATACTTTTCTTCCTGATATTTCACCGTTTGAACCTTCTTCTTCTTGATATGTCCTTGTATCTTGACAATTTGGGGAGTGGTAATTTATTCCAATGCTTTACAAGATATGGTCGGATTCATTTCTTGATGCTCGATGTGATCTTTCACTTCTTGAACATTTTTCTTCTTGATATGTCCTTCTATCTTGATAGTTTGAGGAGTGGTAATTTCGACCAATGAATTACAAGATCTGGTTGGATTCATTTCTTCTTTCTCAATGTGATCTTTCACTTCTTGCACCTTTTTCTTCTTGACATGTCCTTCTATCTTGAGAGTTTGAGGAGTGGTAATTCTTGCCAATGCTTTACAAGATATGGTCTGATTCATTTCTTAATACTCAATGTGATCTTTCACTTCTTGAACATTTTTCTTCTTGGTATGTCCTTCTATCTTGATAGTTTGAGGAGTGGTAATTCATGCCAATGCTTTACAAGATATGGTCTGATTCATTTCTTCTGTTTCTGGAGTTGGGTCCTGGTGTATATCCTCTTATTTTGATGTTTCTTGATCCTTTTCTTCCTCCTCTTCATACTCTATGTAAAATAATTTCTTCTCAGCACACTTATGAACTTTAGTGCATTTGCTATCACAATTGTAGCAAAGCCCTTTTTCTCTTTTTTCTTCCAATTGTTGTGGTGTAACCCTTGTGGGTTGTGGAAGGCTAGGAGAAACAACACTTCCATCTTTATAGCTGTGAGGGGTAGACTTCCTTGTTGGCATAATTTTACTTTCCACTATGTCACAAAGCCCTTTTACTCTTTCCAATTCTTGTGGTGTTGCTCTAAAGAAGGTGTTGCTCTTTGTATCCTCATAATGTGTTATCATTTCCTTCGTGAGAATTGACCACATAACAAGTCGTTTACGAGAACAAAGTTGTTTATACCATAAAAATTGATCCAATTCTAAATATGAAGATGCAATACATACCTTTTGTAATAGTGGTACACCATGTAGATCAAAATATTACTCCATCTGAAGTATCCAATTTACCAGATCCTTTCCATCAAACTTCCTCATATTGCCTTTTCTTGATTTTAGGAGCTCGATATTGAAATGAATATAACTTTGTAATTTCAGTTCTTCCAGTTCTGAAATTGCGACCTGTAGTATCCCTCTGCGTCCTCTTTCCAATGCCACTAGTCTGATCGAATTTAGATTCTCCAAGAAAGAGTTATGCACAATCTCCCAAGATGACTTGATTATATACCTTTTCAGAAGAGCGAACTTGTATGAAGTGCCACGTGTCACTGTGTTAACCTTAGGATCTAAAACATATACATAGGAAACTACAGTCTGCCCTCTTTTTGTAACTTCTTACGAAATTTCAATTTGATGCTCGAAACAAAAGTTATGACGATTTTCCCAAGGTCACCTGTTTGGAATGTAATTCAGGAGTGTACAAAAAGACCAAATTCCTCATATCATATCTCCGTAAATATTGCGCGAAAAGCTCTGAAATTCGGACCTGAGCTTCAGCGTGATTTCTTCTCAAATGGGTTTTTCTTTTCACTTCTGAAACGTCGCAAAAAAAAAAGTTATAGTGAAAATGCCACAATCACCTATTTAGAGCAGCGAAACCCTAGAATCCAAAGCTCTGATACCAAAGGTTATGAAACCAGCTCACAAAAAGATAGAAAATATAGATCAATGCCTTAGGATTCAACCTCTTCAAGGGGAAACCTCCTTTACATTACACAAATGAACAATTCTTAGATGATACAAATGACAAGACCTCCTTTCTATATATAGGAGTCTAAGGGGTCATAATATAATGAGAGCCGACATAACAATAATCATGTAAGGGCACAATAATAACAATAGTGGGTTTCTATGGGGCACAATAATAACAATACGGGGACTACAAGGGTACAAAAATATAATAAGGGGGTTGCACTAATAAAAATAAGGGGTTATAATAGTAGTATAGGGGCCTAACAAACTCGCATGTACATGCAACTGTATTTAAGGCAACTAGTGTATATCCAACAAACTTATGATTTAGTTAATTCATCATATGTTGACCTTTAATTAGTGAATCAGTACTCATTAGCCATATAAACAGTAACCAGGTGCAGTAAAAGCAGAACAAACCATCACACATAAGAAACACACATGAACACCAAGAGTTAAGGTGGAAACCCAATGCGGTACAAAAACCACCTGTTGTTGTCTCCTTTAATATAAGAAAAACCTGTTTACAATCTTGTACTGGTGCAGACTCATACCAGTATGCAGGCACCCACCTGCAGAAGGCTACAACCTTCTCTCATTCTCCAGGTACTACTGGAAGGGAGATACAACCCCCTAGCTCTTGTACTAGCCGATATGTTTACTAGTACGTAGGCACTGACCTACAGAAGGCTACAACCTTCTTTCTTCCTCCAGGGACCTCGTTTCATAAATTTTCAGATTGGATACTCTTGGAACACAACACCATAATCTGAAGGCCATGTTTCATCAAATTTTCCTATTGGACCCATCAACAACATTGAAGCTCAAAAACAATCACCACTGAACATTCAAAACACTGTCATCAAAGCACAGTCACCAGAACATAGAGCAGAACCGAGAACTCTGCAGCAACCACTAGAACCAACAACAACCTGAAATATCAAATCTAATAATGTATATGCTACTCTGATGAACCAAACTAGTGTGTATATGCACTTTTAGCAAAGCCAACCAGTGTATACATCTGCAAATATAATTTTGCAGCTATTCCAGACATCAGTTATACCCAGATCATAACATTTACAGAACAACACATGCGTCAGTATTTAGATCTAGACTATACATGATCAAACCTCATAATGATAATTCATTTCAAGCCTTAAGATCCCGATCCATCATTAGATCTTATCCCTCTGTTAGCTTCCCATACCAATAGGTTTCATTTTTCATGATTGACTGGAGAAGTGCCAAATATGTTCATTCTTTCCATGCTGCAAAGTTCCATATTTTGTAGAATTTCACTATGTATAGGTGGTTGACTCTTGCCACAGTTGATGAATAGCCAGATAGTCTAATCCTAGCTAGATCATGTTTGAATTTACTTGTCTTAGAATAGAGAATAAAGGTCTGCACAAACAGTTCAAGCTTGGCAGACAAGTAGTTAGGTAGAGAAGCAAAGGGTCTCAACAGCTTAATCTGAGCCCTGGAAGAGATAAGGGTAGACTTAGATAGGAGGGTAGCTAAAAGAAAAGAGAAGAATCAAGGTTTTCTAGTTCAAATGCACCCAATGAAAATGAAGAAAAAATGTCAGGTGTACTAGGCTAGGTAGGCAGTTTTGATGGCATAGAAGCAGGTTTATGAGCAATTTGCTCCTTTGGAACAAGTTTTCATCTCATAAAAATCATAAGGTACCATGGCAAGGTGTTTACAAAACAGATGGAGCATGACTAATTTCCCTCCCCATTTTTCCAGGTAACACTTACTAACATTCCCCCCAAGGACAATGAGATCTGCTCATTGTCTTTAGTCCACTTCATTTCATAGAAAAAACTAAGTGAAACTGTGTTTTCACCTAGGAAAAACAGGCCACATTTCTTGTGTAAAAAGTTTTTATTCCATGTTTCCAAGTTTTCCTAAAAACTTCATAACATGGTACCCTTTCATTCCCCTATGCCTAATTTTTCACTCTATAAACTTAGCCTTTGTCCATACATATCCATTCTACATATTCATATTAACCCCCTACCTCTACTATATAACTCCTCTATAACTTTTTCCCTCCCCCTATTGTATAAAATACATAAAAAATCCCCAAAAAACAAATATCCTGACCCTTGGCAATATAGCCATATAATAAAGATTTTCGGGAATTATAAAGTTCACCTAGAACCTTATAATAACCCTTAGCGCGCATAAAAACCTTGGGTTTCATTTAACATTTGGTTATATGAATAACCGATCGGCCGCAGTCCAGAGCTGAAATACATTAGAAACCCCGCAAAAACATTATACAGTGCCAAGATATTAAGGTGGGTCCCCATGCCACGCCCCCGCAACTTGCCATTCGTTGTCGACTGTTAGATCGGGGCTCTTAGATCCAACGGTGTGGAACCGTATCGCGATGCCCCTAGCGCTCAAACATTATGTTCCGGGAAAATGGCGGTTTCGCCGCCGTACAGAGGACACGCGTCTCTCACCCTCATGTATCGTGACCCCCCCGCTCAATACCGCTGCTACCTGAAAAGCAGTGCAATAATACCACTTACCGCCCTCACCCCCCGCCGCTGACGTCATCCGATGACGTCATATCCACGTCAGCTCTACATCATTGTTGCCACCTCAACGCCAAGTCAACCGCCACGTCACCTTCCGTACCCCGCTACACGACAAGAAACCTACATCATGATGATGTCATCACAAAAAGCGCCAAAAAGCCCATAAAGCCCATAAAGCAGATTTTTGTTAAAAAAAAACCCGTAAAATTGGTTGTTTTTTACCATTGTTATTGTGTTATTTTACTGAGCTTTTGCATGCATACGACGATGAATTCACCAACAAACCTTCAGTCTGCCACCTCGACCACCATAGCACGGCGCCCCACCCTGCAAATCGTCTTCCAACCAGCAAGTAACTCCAGTGCATTGTGAAAAAAGGTATTTACCATAATCCTGCAAAAAACCCTCTGAATTTCGAATTTTTGCTGTGAAAATTGTTCGGCAACCTAGAAACTTGTTAAAATTCGCCCTGTTGCCTGCACATAAACACACCAAGACCACTTATTCATCAAAAAACCTGCACATTGCATACCTCTCTATACAATTCACCCAGTAAGCCAAGAAAAACATGTTTTCACCTGAGTCTTGCTCCCAAGCTCCCTGATTGACTTCCCTCTGCAAAATTGCCCACTGAAACTACTATTTTCACCACATTTTACTATAAAAACTACCAACTCCTCCCCACTCAGCAAATCTCTCCCATTTAAGCCGAGCTCTAGGTCTGTTTGGTCAGTAATTGCCAAAGGAAAGACCCTGAAACCATTGCCACTCACTCCTTGCAGAACAAACCCTCCAAGCTTCATTCTTTGCTTCAAATTCTACCCACCAGAGTCAAAACAAAGCACTCCAATTTGAAAATCCTCTGGAAAAATCCCCAGGGCCTCTATTCTTCCCACTACTGCTGTAAAGACCCACATTTCAATCAAAAATACCTGAGAACTTATAAAGATGGAAGTCCCTGCTCCAGTAGCCCTTAATGTGGCCCCGCTCAATGCCACGCATAAAGAACTAGAATGGTTACCCCTAGCTGACAAGGATTTCCAGATTAATGACATAATGGGTATCAAAGCTCATCTCCAGGCCTTCTGTGAGATCAAGAACAACCATAGAAACAAAGCTAACATCTTTGGGATTTGGGAGTCCAATATGCCCATGTACTACCTTCCTTGTGTAAATGTTTTTCCTGACCTCATTAACCAATGCCATGCCAATTATGAGCCCACTCAAAGGGCAGTGATGTCTCCTTCTGGGACAGTTCTATTCTATATCACCACTGAATCAATAAATGAGATGTTGCATTTCAAACCAACTGGGCCATTGTCTCCTCTTTCCTTGGGATTTCTGCTTGACCAAGGTGCCAAATTGCCAAGTGCAGAGATAACCAGAATTGGCAAAATATTTATGAAACCCAATTTTCAACCTCAGGAGCCTCCTCCATACCTGGACACTTGGTTTAATGAAGCAGGAAAGTTTATAATTGACATGATAGCCTACATCCTGGGATTCAAAACTAGTGAGTATGTAGATGAAACCACATTTGTCCTCTTATCCATCTTTTCTCGAGGACAGCCCCCTGCTGTCAGGTATGACTATGCCACCTTCATAGCTGATAAGATCCATGAGAAATTCATGAGAATGGACAGAGAAAGAGTGCTTAAATGCACATCATACATATATCATTTGTTGCTCTACTATCAGTCAAATAGTTTTCAAGTTCCCCTCAGAAAATTTGATGTCAAGGGAGAGCCAAGGTCTGTAATCTTCTGGACCCCAGTCTTCCACCATGTTTACTATTCTTCTTATACTTATTGTGAATTTATTGATGTATTCATATATCCAGCCACCTCTTTACTGATAACAAGTCAACCAGATAGACTTTCTGGTGAAATGCAGAGAATTCTACAGCTCGCCAAGAGCTATAACATAGGTGACTAGTACTTTTACCATAATCACACTGTGATCTAGATATATGGCTGTGAGTTGTGCCCCTATAAATTGCCAACATATGTGCCAATGCGATTGTTTGCCCTGGAATACTTTAGACAATTCATCCAAGCAGATGTAATTAATTTCTGTGAGGCCAAGAAAAAGGCACAACTTAAAATAAGAAATCAACTGGGCCCTTTCACCTTCAATCAGAGGGAAGCCTAGCAAGAGGCTGATGAGATTCTAGGACAAAGACTCAAACTAAAACAGAGTTTCTATTGGGCACCATATGACCCCAATCATTTCATAAGTTATAGGAAAGTCAAAAATAAGCTGCCAGCATATGGTCACTGTCCAATCCCTCAAATCCAACAATATGCTAATCAACAAGAGTGGCTAGAGGGCACATTGTTTGAAGAGATAATTGGAGAAGAGAAATTGGAAAAGGAAATGAAAGAGCTTGAAAAAACACTTGACCTGGACTCTTTTGGATAGGTACCCTTCAAGCTGCCCCTGCACATTGGAGGTGACACATCTTTTGCTGAAAGCTCAGAGCAAGCATCACGAAAGGCCAGTTCAGCAGCAAAGGGCAAGGAAGTAATGGATACAGAATAGCAGACCATGGCTGATCAGCCCACCACAACAAAAGAACAGGGAGAAGGGCAAGCTCCCCTAGCTCAAACCAAGGCATCAGAAGCCCATGTGCTACAGACTCCTCAAAATGAGGAAAAGAGCAGAAAGAGAGATAGATAAGAGGATGCCCCTACCAGTGGACCATCAGAACAACTAGGAGATAAGAGGCAGAGGCTGAATCCCTATTCTGAGGTGGAATTTGTGGAAGATACCACAAGCACCATGAGAGACCAGGAAAGGGCCGAGCAACAAACATCTCCATTACCTGGCACCTCAGCTAGCTCATTCCAGCAAGAGCTAGAGAGGCAACATAGCGTGGAAGTGTCATCCACCAGGCCTCAAAGCAAGAAAAGCTCAGATATCAAGAAAACTTTCACCGATATAAAAGCTAGAAATGATCCAGTGAGGATGCAACTTTATAATCATCTGATGAGGACAACACCTACCAATCAACAAAGGCTAATGGATGCTTATGATATTCAGGAAAAGAAAATGATCCTCAGCCATTTCAAGCCCAAGACACTGCAACCCCAGTCAGCTGCTGATTATATAAGAACCAATCTGGAAGTTTTCTCTAAAGATATTCACCCAATTGACCAGATTGAATTACATAAGCAAACTAGGGAGATGGTGTATGCCACCTTGGCAGATAAGGCATTCCTTACTCACAAACTGCAAAATTCATTGCACAATACCTCTGCCCAATTAGAATTGGAAAAGGCTTCCTCCTTAGCTAAGGACAATAGGATTAGGTCCTTAGAATAAATCATGATTGAGCTTGGGCATAATCCTAAGGATGCAAAGGGCATCAAAACACTAATCAAGAAGAAGGAGGAGGACATTGCAACCCTCAAAAGGCAATTAAAGTTGCCAATAATAGTGCATCCACAAACTTCAGAAGTTGCACAGCAGAAAGAGGAAGAGGACATGGTAAGTCTGCTAATGAGGATGAATGAGAGATTGGCATAAACAAAGCAAGCATTGGAGAAGGAAATTAAAGAGAAGCAGGGAGAGTCGACCTCCCAGCCACCAAAAGCAGCTCCAACAGGTGCCACTGCTCCCCCCACAGGTACAACAGCAGTCCCACCTACCATCCCAGCATCAACAACAGGTGCCTGAGCTTCAGCAGCAACAACAGGGCCAGATACCACCATGGGCATGGATGAATTAATGAAAGCGGTAAAAGAGCTGGAAGCTCAAATGTCAGAGCTCAAAGAGGCAAAAGAAAAACTAGCCAAACTAAAGGTGAGCTATGACAAGTCAAAAATAACAGTGGCAGAAAAATCCAGAGAAGTAAAGGCCCTGGAGAACAAGGTGAAATCATTGGAAAATGATCTCACCTTACGTAAACCTCTAGCAGACATCAAAATGATCTTGTGGACCAATATTTGCCAGTCTATTACTGACCAATGGCTATCAATTCAATCAATCCATGAACAAATTGAATTGATAGAAAGGGCCCAAGAGAAAATTCAAAGGGCCAGGGCATCATTGGGAAATATGCCTGAGCAGGCCAATAGGCTCATCCATTTTTTGAATACTCATACTAAAGAATAGCTAGCAGCTTTAGAGATCTCGGACAGGACAGGCACCATTTTGATAGTGAAGAAGGTGCTAACAATGAGAAATTTTGTACAGACTTTGGAAAGGAAGTGCCAAGAGATGTAGATGGATATTAATGCCTTCACAGAGAAGTTCACAATCTTGCAGCAGAAGGGTCTACCCAGTTTTCTAACTAGCAATCAAAAACTGTTATCACATCAACAGTATGCTCACAGGGTAAACGTGTATGTTACAAATCAGATCACAGCATCATCCAGCACTTCAGAAGACACAAGACCTCCTTCCGGACAAAGTTTATATGACAAATTGGAAATTTTGTTTTATATAGAACATGAAATAAATCATCTTTTTGAAGTTAAGCCTAACTTTTACAAGTATATTGAGGCTAATGAAACACTTGTGAAAATACAAAGACATCAGTTGCCTACAGACCAGTGGTTGTAGAGTATGCTGGAAATTTTACCTAGGTAATTTGGATCTTTCTGTCTATTTACACTTGGTTAGATAGCAAGACACGTGGCAGATATAGAGGAAGGAGCTCAAGTGAGGATCAGGACACATTAAAGCTAAATCAAGAGCAGGTGAAAAGATCAGGACAACAACGCAGGAATGCAAGTTAAAGACACAAACACCAGCCGAATTCCTGAGTTGAAAAGTCAAAAATATCTTGTCAGTTAAAACAGCCAGCACAGCCACAATCTCCTACATTTATTTCTGCATTTATTCCCTTTTCAAAGTAGGTGAAGGAATTTATTGCTTCATATCTTATCTACAAGATATTTTGTACTCTCTTTTTGTATAAATACCTCCCCAAGGAATGTATTCGGGGTTGGTGATTTTCCTCTTTGGACCACGTTGTAACTCTGATATTTTTAATACAAAGGCTGTTGAAGTGCACTTTTGTTGGACCGTTTGAATGTGGATTTGATGTTCTGAGCTCTACTACAGGATTCCTGTGTCTTTCTTTGGATCAATAAGTTATTCTAAACTGTGTTTTTGTGTTTTCTATGTTTGCAAATTTCATATATGTTTCATAATCTTAACAACAGGGAAAAAGAATAGCCTATAACTTGTTTAAATACACTCTGTGTTCAATTCCTGTTGTTATTTATGTTTTCTTCAGAACTAGTATAAACAGAAATTCTTAGATGCTTCTGTTTCCACTAATTCTTTCACTTTGAAAATTGCCAAGGAATTCTTTACTGCTCCTTGAAAATATTCATGCACCTTCCCTCTGCCACCATGATAAAGGATTCTTGACTGCCCTTTACCCCCTGGCTTACATCCCATCAATTTCTATATTTCAATATTGTCCCAAAATTGATTAGCTTGCTCTGTAGTATTTCCCTTTATCACATAGACACACTCAACGGTCCATCTTCATAAACTCCATTGCCCAATGGAATAAACTCTTTCAGACTTGCATCCTAGCTCTGTTTAAAATCACCATCCAAACAAACTTGAAACAAAACTCTACACATCATAACTAGCATAAAAACTTCAAAAAACAAAGTTAAATTATAAAGAGAGAGCCCTCTCTTGATGCAGTTTGGCTAGAAATTGCATCTAAAAGATTGGTTAGTGGTTACCTCGGTCGTATTCCCTTTTCTCACAAGTTTTGGGGAACAACCTGAGTGATAACATCATTGGCGACTCCACTGGGGAACGCTGAATGAATGTCTGTTACTACTGTCTAATCTCTAAAAGCTACAGATGGAGCCTGAAGCTAGCCAGACAGCCTTTGAAACTGTCTTTGCTATGCAATCACAAGAGTAAATAAAAGCTACTTCAGTCTAACTCCAGTTTAGCTTTATATTTTAAACATATGTCTCAAAGATTTGTTTGGCCATCCTTGTTTCAAACCTACCTGAAGGAAAGCCCAACTCCTCCTACATTTCAAGAGCTTCCTTCAAGATATTGTTGAAACTTGTATCCTCCAAATATTCCCAGAAAATACCCAAAACATACTTTAGAAACTGGCTCCAAAGAAGAAAACTCGATACACAAGGTCAAACCCAGACCCAAATCCTCCAGCTATTTTGACAATCCAAATTTGATTCCTAAGAGCCTTAGGAAATCAGAAAGTCAAGAGAGTTCTGCTGATTCAAATCTTGAAACACCCCAGTAGAAACCTATTCAAACTAAAGCTACTACAGTAAAATCTCAAGCCCTTCTTCCTATTGTTGTAGCTTCTTCCAGTTCACCCTTATCACTCCAAAATCTCTTTTCCACCCCTCCATCCACATCACTTATCTCATATGTTACCCCTGTGCTTCGAGTTGTCCCACTTTCCCCTGCTAATATGGCAAATAGATATGCTCCCCTGCAGTTGCCTGCTAATCCAGGGGCTATGCCACGGGATTATCAGGGCAAAATTACCTATTTTGATGGTACTGGAACTTACACTGCTCAACAACATACCAAGAGGATGACTGACTATTTTGAAAACTATGAGATTGATGATGATGTTAGGATGAAAATTTTTGTCCAGAGCTTAACCAATGATGTAAGGACCTGGTTTAGGTCACTCCCTGCAAATACAATAGCTAATCCAGATGCCCTTTATCAAACTTTCCTGAACAGGTGGGAGAAGAAAAAAGACCCTTTACACATCTTAACAAAATATGAGAACTTGAGGAGAGGCCCACAGAAAAGTGTCCAAGATTATTGTGCCAGATTCAACAATACTTACCTTGCTATTCCAATAAATCTTAGACCGCCACTAGACTTAGCATTGATCAAATTCCCTGATGGATTTGACTCAAACATGGCTTACCAGCTCAGGGAGAGAGCTCCTCCTAGCCTTGAAGATATGCAAAGCATAGCTGTGAGTGTTGAAGCCAATCTGATTTCTAAACGAAATCAAGCTAGATCTGAAAGAAGAACAACTTTCAAAGAAGAACCATCTGCCTTTGAACAAAAACTTGATGCAATCATTAAAGGCATGGACAGGTTGGGAGATAGAGTGGAAACAATTGAGAGGAAATCTTCATGGGAAAGCCAACCAAACAACAATGCAAGAAATCCAAACTTTAGAAAAAATCAAAACCCCAATGTAGGAAAAGTTGGTCTAGACCAAAATATAAGGCCCCCCTTCCCAGAAAACTATGCAGAAGCCTCCGCATCTAGTGAACCAACAGAGGACCCCCACATTAACCTAATGGGTCTCAATAGTGGCCAACCAATTTTCCTAACTCAAGAATATCAAGAGGCTCATACTCTTAGTCAGTGTCAAATGAAATCAGGGGAGTCCTTTGATTTTAAGCAAGCGTATGAAACAGCTATGTATGAAGTCCACAAGCAGTACAACTTGAGAAGTAGGAGAATAGACATCCCTGATGATCCCAAGCAGAAGACAATCAAGCAACCTACCAAAACCAAACTCAAGGACTCTCATATGCCAATTATCCCTAAATCAACTTCCAATCCAAGTAGTCCAACAGTTGAAGATGTTTCAGACAAAGATAAATCAAAATAGCACCCTACATCTGTTTCCCCACTCAGAGAGATTTTAGAGGAACCTTTGGAAGATGGTGCGCAAGTAACTCCAGTTCATCATAAAATTCCAGTAAAAGAGGCAGTTGTTGAAAACTTAGTTGAAAAACATAACCTTCCTGCCCAAAATGTCAAAATACAAACAGAAAAACCCTTTAATATGGAGGCTGAAATAAGTAAGTTAAAAGTATCCATCCCATTATCTTAATTGGCTAGGCATGAAGTTTTTAGAGAACAAATTAGCAGATCATTACAAATTTCAGAAAACAAAGATTCAGTGAACATCCTTGATGATCAACCAGAACTTATATTTGGCCTTGAAGCAAATGGTAAATCAGTAGATGGAGGAGTCCCTCCCTTCTATGTAAGTTTAAACATTCATGACAAGGTGCTTCACAATGCAATGTTTGATTCAGGAGCTTCCCATAATCTAATGCCAAAATCTGTCATGGAAAAGTTGGACCTAGATATCACAAGGCCATACAAAGACCTATTTTCCTTTGATTCCAGCCAGGTTCGGTGTCTGGGCTTAATCAAGGATCTATGTGTGTCATTAGTCCAATATCCAGCCAATACAATTCTCATGGATGTAGTGGTAGTTGATATTCCACCCAAGTATGGAATGTCGTTATCCAGATCCTGGGGTGCCAAGCTACAAGGATCTTTGCAACTAGACATGTCGTATGCCACCATCTTAGTCTTCGGTCAGCCTAAGAGGCTATACCGAGAAACTTTGATGAAGTATGTGGTAAGTAGTCAAGAAAAACCCCAAAACTTTCCCATTTATTCTATAAATTCAGACATGGACTCTTTTATCTTGTACAACACTGAGATTCAAACCCAAACTGATGTGAAAATTGTGACTTTAAGTCAAGATGAATTCCTAGACAAAGAATCCACAATTCAGATTCAAAAAGTCTTGGAGAACAACAAATTGACAATCACACACGAGGAATCCCATGAAACTGAGAATCCAACTATGCCTATTGAGCAAATTGAAAAAACTCCTAATACCAGTTCAGATCAAGAGAACCTATGGTATCTAGAGTTTGATGGATTTGTTAATAAGCTAGGAGCAGGGGCAGGGGTTTGGATACAAAATATGAAGGATGACCACGCTGAGGGACATGCATTTAGATTGAATTTCAGGTGCACTAACAACATCGCCGAATATGAAGCCCTCCTCTTAGGGCTCAAAGTGATCAAAAACCTAGGTGCAGCTCGAATATCAATTTTGGGAGATTCTGACCTCATCATTCAACAAATAAAGGGTAATTTCACTAGAAATGATCTTAGGCTGAGGTCATACAGAGCTGCTACAATGGAAATTCTCAACACCTTTCTTGAATCCCAATTGACCAAGATTCCAAGGAATCAAAATTTGCATGCTCATAGTCTAGCAACCTTTGCAAGCACTTGCAAATTGCCGTTTAAGCCCAATCACCGATTCATTGCCAAAATCAAAAATAGACCTGTTGTACCAAATAATGTAAAAAACTGGCAGGTGTTTGAAAATGACACACAAATCAACAATTTCCTGACTTTGAAGGAAGAGTTCTCAAGCACAAAAATGGATACCAACACTATAGATGAAAGCCATCAAATAGGCAAAGTTGAAACACATATCTCTGCTGAAACAACAAACCAAATTCTACATCCCACTAAGTTTACCAAAACAGATTTACAGGAACTTCATGAAAAAGAAGGTGAGGATGCAATTGCAACAGAGTGTGAAGTCATTGAGCTGAAGGATAATTTTCTACCTACATGCCTCACTCCTTTAGAGGACATTTTTGACTCAAATGACATCTCTAAGAAACCTAAAATACAACCATTGAACGCAGAAATAGAGGACTGTAATTTAGGAACTGTAGAAAATCCCAAAATGATAAAACTGTCCAAAGCTCTGCCTCCTGACCAAAAACTCAAGTATATTGAACTATTCAAACAATTTCAAGATGTCTTTGCATGGAGTTATGAGGACCTAAAGTCTTATGATACTGCAGTCATCCAACACACCATACCTCTCAAAGAAAACCAAAAACCTTTCAAACAAAAACTTAGGAGGGTTAACCCTGTGCTGCTCCCTTTGATTAAGAAAGAAGTTAAGAGAATGTATGAAGCTGGAATTATAGCTCCAATCAGATTTTTAGAATGGGTTTTAAATTTAGTGCCCACTAGAAAGAAGACAGGGGAGATTAGGCTGTGTGTTGATTTGAGAAATTTGAACAAAGTCTCTTTAAATGATAATTACCCTTTACCCAAAATGGATCACATTTTGCAAAGGGTAGTGGGTGCTTCAAGGATATCATTGTTAGATGGATTCTCAGGCTTCAATCAAATCCTAATGCACCCGGATGATCAAGATAAAACTACTTTCACAACCCCTTGGGGGACATTCAAATATGTGAAAATGCCTTTTGGACTCAAGAATGCAGGAGCAACTTTTCAAAGAGCCATGGATATTGCTTTTGCCAAAGAGATCCATGACTTTTTAGTCATTTACCTAGATGACCTTACAGCTTTCTCCAAATCAGATCAAGAAGACCTAGATCATCTCAGGCAAATATTCTTAATTTGCAGAAAATATGGTATATCACTAAATCCAAAAAAAATCATTGTTTGGCCTAGAAGAAGGAAACTTATTGGGCCATATCATCTGTAAAGAAGGCATTAGAATTGATCCAGACAGAATACAAGCTATCTTACAAGTCCCTCACACCAGAAACATTAAAGAACTACAAGCCTTTTTGGGGAAGATCAACTTTCTAAGAAGATTCATACCAAATCTGGCTGAGCTAATAAGATTGTTGAACAACATGCTCAAAAAAGACTCCAAGGTTAAGTGGACAATAGAAACTAAGCAAGCCTTTGAAGAAATAAAAAAAGCTTTGACTCAAACACCAGTCCTCACAAGCCCCGATTTTGACAAGGACTTTATCATATTCTCATTTGCATCAGAACATACAATTGTTGTTGTTTTGCTCCAAAAAGATGACCAGGGATGTGAAAAACCCATAGCCTTCTTCAGCAAAGCCCTTAGAGATGCTCCACTCAAATATCAAATCATGGAGAAACAAGCATATGCACTTGTAAAGGCCATCAAGGACTTTAGAGTTTACATTTTGTACTCTCATGTGATTGCTTATGTACCCAACACTGTTGTTAAAGACATCCTGACCCAAGAAGGCATTGAAGGCAAAAGGGGCAAATGGATAGATACCATACTGGAATATGACATTGAAATTAAACCAACAAAACTGATAAAAGGAAAAGGACTAGCTAAACTCATGACTGAAACTAACTTTCAAGCCCTTGACATAAATCAACTGGATAATGAGCAGGAGATGGCGACTCCACAGATAAATCAAGCCTTTTTACAATCACCTTGGTATGCTGACATATCTTTTGTATTATTAAACCTGCAAGCTCCTCCAGGATTATCCAGAACTAAGAAAAGATTTTTGAAAATGAAAGCTTCCAAGTTCTGCATTTTAGATCATTCCCTCTTTTGGAAAAACCATGAAGGTGCTTTATTAAATTGTCTAATCAAAGAAGAAACTGACAAAGTACTTAAAGAATTTCATGCAGGGGATTGCGGTGGACATTTATATTGGAAATCAACTGCTGATAAAATCCTAAGGGCTGGATTTTATTGGCCCACCCTATTTTCTGATGTAAAGAAATATGTAATTTCTTGCCACAAATGCCAAAGCTTTGAAGGCAAGAAAAAGTTGTTGCCTCTACCCCTCAAGCCCATTTCCACTAAAAGACGATTTCATCAATGGGGTTTAGACTTCACTGGGGAAATCCACCCTGCATCCTCTGGCCAGCATAAATGGATTCTTACTGCTACAGACTATTTTACCAAGTAGATAGAGGCCATCCCTTGTAGGCAAGCCAATGACTCAGTAATCATGCAATTCTTAGAGACCAACATCTTGTCTAGGTTTGGCTGTCCTGAGAAAATTATAACAAATAATGCTGCTACCTTTAAATCTAAGAGAATGATCAATTTCTGTCATAAATACCACAGTACCTTGGGCCATTCTACAGCCTATTACCCTCAAGGTAATGGTCTAGTTGAATCCTCCAACAAAAGCTTGATCAACATCATTAAGAAAGTCTTGGAGGAGAACAAGAAAAATTGGCATAAAAAGCTTAAAATGCACTATGGGCAAACAGATTGACCACTAAGAGATCTATTGGGACAAGTCCCTATGAATTGGTTTATGGTATGGAGGCAGTATTCCCTTCTTCTTTGGGAATCCCAGTGATAAAATTGCTGCAAGAAATACATGCAGAACCTAATGATATTCAGAGAAGGATTAATCAAACAATTCATTTATGGCAAACTAGAGAAGAGGTATATCAGAGAGCGCAAGTCCTACAAGATAAACTTAAAAAGATCTTTGATAAAAGGACCAAAGCAGAGGATTTCTATATTGGAGACAAAGTTTTGAAGTGGGATTCCAAAAGAGAAGAAAGGGTAAAACATGGAAAATTTGATTTCTTGTGGAGAGGACCATTTATCATTTAGACTGTACAAGGAAACAACACCTACTTTTCGAAAAGCCTAGATGGTACAGAGGCAGATGATGGACCAGTCAATGGATGAATGCTGAAGCACCATTTTGATCCACTTTGTTAAAGATATCAACACTTTAATTTGTACATAACAATGTTTACTTTCTGCAGTTTATTACAGCAATAAGATAGGGAATAAGTTGCAGCAAATTTTGAGGGAAAGGCAAGGAATTATTCCACCTTGTGGTATTACATGTTGAGTTTATCAGAAGAAGTTGAAAAAGGTGACTTGGGAGCTGTAAAAATGATGACAAATATTCAGACAGACTATCCAAAACAGAGTTGCAATTATTGGAATAGATTCATGAGGAATACTTAGATATTGCTAAGGTACAGCTTTGTTGGTAGCAAAGGAAAATCCTCACAAAAACAGCAAGAAGTGAACATAAGGCTATCTGACCTACTGTTCTTGACTTTTCACCAGGAAAAACCATCCCCAAGTGGAGCCACTATTAGGTTCCTATACCAATAGGTTTCATTTTTCATGATTGACTGGAGAAGTGCCAAAAATGTTCATCCTTTCCATGCTGCAAAGGTTCCATATTTTGAAGAATTTCACTATGAAAAGTTGTTTGATTCTTATTATGGTTTATGAATGGCCAGACAGCTTAATCCTAGCCAAGTTCATGTTTGAATTTGCTTGTCTTAGAATAGAGAATAAAGGTCTGTCCAAACAGTTCAAGCTTGGCAAATGAGTAGATAGGTAGAGAAGCAAAAGAGCCCAACTGTTTAATCTGGGCCCTGGGAAGAGATAAGGGTAGACTTAGATAGGAAGGCAACTAACATAAAAGAAGAGAATCAGGATTTGCTAGTTCAAATGCACCCAAGGAAGAATGAAGAAAAAATGTTAGGTGGACTAGGTTGGGTAAGTAGTTTTGATGTTGCAGAAGCAGTTGCATGAGTGATTTCTTTACTCAAATATGATTCATCTCTCATGGATATCATAAGGTGCTATGGCAAGGTGGTTACAGAACAAATGGAGCATGACTAATTTTCCTCCTCATCTTCCCACGAACACTTACTAACATCTCCCCAATGGCAATGAGATCTGCTCACTGCCCTTAGGCAACTTCATTTTCACAAAAAAGACTAAGTGAAACTTTGTTTTCACCTAGGCAAAACAAGCCACATTTCTTGTGTAAAATGTTTTTATTCTATTATGCTAAGTTTCCCAAACTTCATAATTTGGTATCCTTTCATTTCCCCATGCCTAAGTTTTTCACTCTTTAAACTTAGCATTTATTCATACATATTCATTCCACATATTCATATTAACGTCCTAACTCTATTATATAGCTCCTATATAATGTTTTCCTGCCCCTATTATATATAAAAATACATAAAAACCCCATAAAAAACTAATATCCCGACCCTCGGTAATATAGCCATATATTAAAGTTCTTCGGGAATTATAGGTTCACTTGGAACCTTATAATAACCCCTTGCACGCATATAACATTGGGTTTCATTTAACATTTGGTTAAATGAATAACCAACTCGCAGACCCCGATAACAAAGAAAATACCCACAAAACTTTATAAAAATGTTTATTTACGCGGCGGGACCCGCGCCATAGCCGCCCTCCAGCTTCATGTCCCGTCCACCGTTAGATCCAGGCTCTTAGATCCGACGGTGCACGGTTGTATCGCGATCCCCCCGACGCCCGAAGTTTATGTTCCGGGAAAATGGCGGTTTCACCGCCGTACAGGGGACACGCATCGCCCGCCCGGCTGTATCGCGACCCCCCCACTGAATACTGTCGCTGCCCAAAAAGCAGTGCGATAATACCATATACCGCCCTCGCTTCCCACCGCTAACATCCTCGTCCACGTCAACACCCACGACGGCTGCCACCTCTTGTCATCAACTGACGTCACCACCACATTTGCACCACATCATTGCCACGTCCCTCGCTACGTGACAAAATCACACGTCACGATGACATCATCCGACAAAAATACGCCAAAACCCGCCAAAGTCAAAATTTTCGTTAAAAAGAGGTGAAAGTGTCATTTTCGCTTGTTTTTGTTTGTCTTCTCTGTGCAACGTCTGCATGCTAATTTGCATTCAACGACAGTGATTCGACAATACAGTCCATCACCCAGCTAATTTGCTCCACAGTTTGGCCCTTTAGCTCGGCTCGCCACCTGCAACTCGCACATTTCACCATTAAAACAGGTATTTACATGAATTTTGCTCCTGAACCCTGTTTTCTAGTTTTCTCTGTTAATTCGCGAAAAAACACCATAATTTGAGTTACATTCGTCAAAATACCTGCAAAATTGCCTACTGAAACTACTATTTTGCCCAATTTATTACTAAAAAACCTGCCAACTCCCTCTCCCTCTGCAAATTTCTCCCATTAAGCCGAGCTCGAATTCACTCTTGTCTGTGATTGCCAAAGGAAAGGCCCTGAAACTATTTCTACTGATTCCTTGCTGAAAAAACTCTCCAAGCTTCGTTCTCTGCTCCAAATTCTACCCAGCAAGTCAAAACAAATGCTCCAGTCTGCAAATCCTGTAGAAAAGACCCCAGAGCTGCTATTTTACACACTGTTGCTGTAAAGACCCACATTCCAATTGAAAACACAAGAGAATTTATAAGATGGAAGCCCCTGCTCCAGTGGCCCTCAATGTGGCCCCTCTCAATGCTCCACATAAAGAACTTGAATGGTTACCCCTAGCTGACAAGGATTTCCAAATTAATGACATAATGGGTAACAAATCTCATCTCCAGGCCTTATGTGAGATCAGGAACAGCTACAGAAACAAAGCTGATATCTTTGGAATTTGGAAGTCCAATATGCCCATGTACTACCTCCCTTGTGTCAATGTTTTTCCTGACCTCATTCACCAATGCCATGCCAATTATGAGCCCACTCAAAGGGCAGTGATGTCTCCTTCTGGAATAGTTCTATTTTATATCACCCCTGAATCTATAAATGAGATGCTGCATTTTAAGCCAACTGGGCCATTGACTCCTCTTTCCTTGGGACTTTTGCTTGACCAAGGTGCAAAATTGCCAAGTTCATAAATAACCAAAATAGGCCAATTATTTATGAAACCAAATTTTCAACCTCAGGAACCTCCTCCATATCTAGACTCATGGTTTAATGAAGGAGGAAAATTTATTATTGACATGATAGCCTACATCCTAGGATTCAAAACCAGTCAGTATGTAGATGAAACCACATTGGTCCTCTTATCCATCTTTACTCCAGGACAGCCCCCTGCTGTCAGGTATGATTATGCCACCTTCATAGCTGATAAGATCCATGAGCAATTCATGAGCATGGACAGAGAAAGAGTGTTTAAATACACATCATACATATATCATTTTTTGCTCTACTATCAGCCAGATAGTTTTCAAGTTACCCTCAGAAAATTAGATTTCAAAGGAGAGAGAAGGTCTGTAATCTTCTAGACCTCAGCCTTCCACC
Organism: Pinus taeda; assembly: GCA_000404065.3. Classification (NCBI taxonomy): domain Eukaryota; kingdom Viridiplantae; phylum Streptophyta; class Pinopsida; order Pinales; family Pinaceae; genus Pinus; species Pinus taeda. The sequence continues at coordinate 67,121 of APFE030459388.1, read as the reverse complement.
ATGTTTACTACTCTCCTTATACTTATTGTGAATTCATTGATATGTTCATATATCCAGCCACCTCTTTACTAATGACAAGTCCTCCAGATAGACTTTATGGTGAAATGCAGAGAATTCTACAGCTCTCCAAGAGCTATAACATAGGTGACTGGTACTTTTACCAGAATCACATTGTGATCCAAATATATGTTTGTGAGCTATGCCCCTACAAATTGCCAAAATATGTGCCAATGCGATTGTTTGCACTGGAATACTTCAGACTATTTATCCAAGCAGATGTAATCCATTTCTGTGAGGCCAAGAAAAAGGCACAACTCAAAATAAGAAATCAACTGGGCCCTTTCACCTTCAATAAAAGGGAAGCCTGGCAAGAGGCTGATGATATTTTAGGGCACCGAATTAAGCTGAAACAGAGTTTCTATTGGGCACCATATGACCCCAATCATTTCATAAGCTACAGAAAAGTGAAAAACAAGCTACCAGCATATGTGCATTGCAAACTCCCTGAAATCCAGCAATATGCTAATCAACAAGAGTGGCTAGAGGGCACATTAGTTGAAGAGATAACTGAAGAAGAGAAATTGGAAAAGGAAATGAAAGAGCTTGAAAAAACACTTGACCTAGACTCTTCTGGACAGGTATCCTTCAAGTTGCCCCAACACATTGGAGGTGATACATCTTTTGCTGAGAGCTCACAGCAAACATCACAAAAGGCCAGTTCAGCAGCAGCAAAGGGCAAGGAGGTGATGGATACAAAACAACAAACATTGGAAGATTAGCCTACCACATCAAAAGAACAGGGTCAAGGGAAAGTTCCCCCAGCTCAAACTAAGGCACCAGAAGCCCTTGTACTACAGACTCCTCAAAATGAGGAAAAGAGCAGAAAGAGAGATAAAGAATAGGATACCCCTGCCAATGGACCAGCAGAACAACCGGGAGATAAGAGGCAGAGATTGAATCCCTATTCTGAGGAGGAATTTTTGGAAGAAACCACAAGCAACATGAGGGATGAGGAAAGGACTGAGCAGCAAACTTCTCCAATGGCAGGCACATCAACTGGTTCATTCCAGCAAGAGCTAGAGAGGCAGCAGAGTGTGGAAATTTCATCCTCCAGGCCTCAAAGCAAGCAAGGCTCAGATATTAAGAAAACTTTCACCGAGATAAAGGCAAAGAATGATCTAGTGAGGATGCAACTTTATAATCATCTGATGAGGACAGCACCCACCAATCAACAAAGGATAATGGCTGCTTATGATATTCAGGAAAAGAAAATGATCCTCAGACATTTCAAGCCCAAGACACAGCAACCACAGTCAGCTACTGATTATATTAGAACCAATCTGGAAGTTCTCTCTAAAGACATCCACCCAATAGACCAGATTGAATTACACAAACAAACTGGGGAAATGGCATACTCCACCTTGGCATATAAGTCATTGCTCGCTCACAAATTGCAAAATTCATTGCACAATACCTCTGCCCAATTAGAATTGGAAAAGGCTTCCTCCTTAGCTAAGGACAATAGGATTAAGTCCTTAGAGGAAATTATCATTGAGCTCGGGCATAATCCTAAGGATGCAAAGGGCATCAAAGCACTAATAAAGAAGAAGGAGGAGGACATTGCAGCCCTCAAAAAGCAATTAAAGCTGCCAATTACAATGCATCCAAAAACCACAGAAGTTGCACAACAGAAAGAAGAGGAGGACATGGTGAGTTTTCTGATGAGGATGAATGAGAGATTAGTAGAAACAGAGCAGGCATTGGAGAAAGCAATGAAAGAGAAGCAGGGAGAGTCGACCTCCCAGCCACCCAAAACAGCTCCAACAGGTACCACTGCTCCCCCCACAGTTACAGCAGCATTCCCTCCTACTATCCCAGCATCAACAGCAGGTACCTCAACTTCAGCAATAACAACAGGACCAGATACCAGCATGAGCATGGAAGAACTCATGAAAGCAGTAAAAGAGCTAGAAGTCCAAATGTCAGAGCTTAAAGAGGCAAAAGAAAAACTGGCCAAACTAGAGGTAAGCTATGATAAATCAAAAATAACTGTAGCAGATAAAACGAGAGAGGTAAAGGCCTTGGAGAATAAGGTGAAATCCTTGGAAAAAGATCTTACACTTCATAAGCCTCTAGCAGAAATTAAAACAATTTTGTGGACTAAGATTGGTCAGTCTATCACAGATCAATGGAAATTAATTCAGTCGATCCATGAGCAAATAGAATTGATAGAAAAAGCCCATGTAGAAATTCAAAGGGCCAGAGCATCATTGGGAAACACACCTGAGCAGGCTAATAGACTAATTCATTTTTTAAATACTCATACCACAGAACAGTTAGCAGCTTTGGAGATCAGGGACGGAACAGGCACCATTTTGATAGTGAAAAAGGTGCTAACTATGAGGAATTTTATACAGAATTTGGAAAGAAAGTGCCAAGAAATGCATATGGAGATAAATGCCTTCACAGAGAAGTTTACAGTCTTGCAGCAGAAGGGTCTACCCAGTTTATTAACCAGCAATCAAAGATTGTTAACACATGAACAATATGCTCATAGGGTAAACACATATGTTGCCAATCAAATCACAGCATCATCAAGCACTTCAGAAGACACAGGACCTCCCTCTGGACAGAGCTTATATGACAAGTTGGAAAATATGTTCTATATCGAACATGAAATCAATCATATTTTTAAAGTCCAACCCAACTTCTACAGGTATACTGAAGCTGATGAAACATTAATAAAAATACAAAGACATCAGTTGCCAATAGACCAATGGTGGCAGAGCATGCTAGAAGCTTTACCAAGGTAATTCCAATTTTCCTTTATCATCTGCATTTAATTCAATGTCAAAGCACGTGGCACATATTAGAAAGGAAAAAAACAACAGAGGAAGGAGTCAAGCGGGGACTAGAATGCATTAAAGCAGAATCAAGCACAGATGAAAGGGTTGGGACAGCAACGCAGGAACACAAAGTAAAGACACAGCTACCAGCTGACTTCCTGAGTTAAAAAGTCAAAACATATCTTATCAATTAAAGCGGCCAGCACAGCAAAAATTACTCCTGCATTCATTTCTACATTTATTTCCCTTGTCAGAGTAGGTGGAGGAAGTTATTGCTTGATATCTTATCTACAAGATATTTTGTAACTCTCTTTTGTATAAATACCTCCCCAAGAGATGTATTCGGGGTTGGTGATTTCTTCTCTGGATTGCGCTGTAACTCTGAGGTTTTTTAAATACAAAGGCTGTTGAAGTTCACTGCTGCTGGGCCGTATGAATGTGGATTTGATGTTCTGGGACCTGCTACAGAATTCCTGTGTCTTTCTATGGATCAATAAGTTGTTCTAAACTGTGTTTTTTTGTTTTCTGTGTTTGCAAATTTCATATATGTTTCATAATCTTAGTAACAGGGAAAAAGAATAGCCCAAAAATTGTTTAAATACACTCTGTGTTCAATATCTGTTGTTAATTATGTTTTCTTCAGAATTAGCATAGACAGGAATTCTTAGCTGCTCCTATTTCCACATTTTCTTTCACTTTGAATATTGCCAAGGAATTCTTTATTGCTCCCTGATAATATTCATGCACTTTCCCTCTGCCAACATGATGAAGGATTCTTAACTGCCCTTCATCCACTAGTTTACATTCCATCAATTTCCATATTTTAAAATTGTTCCAAGATCGATTATCTTGCTTTGTAGTATTTCCCTTTATCAAAGAAAACACACTCAGCAGTTCGTCCTCATAGACTCTATTTGCCCATTGAAATAAATTGTTTCAGACTTGCATCCCAACTCTGTTTAAGATCACCATCCAAAAAACTTAAAACAAAACCTTGTACATCATAACTAGCCTAAAATACCTCAAAACAAAGCTAAAATATAAAGAGAGAGTCCTCTCTGGATGCAGTTTGGCTAGAAGCTGCATCTAAAAGGTTGGTTAGTGGTTACCTCGGTCGTATTCCCTTTTCTCACAAGTTTTGGGGAACAACCTGAGTGATAACAGCACCTATGTGGCGAATGAAGGTTGATGGACCGGGATCATGAAGACTAAAATGCATTATCATTATATGGTATGATCAGGAATAGTTTAGATCTTAATAATGACACATGTCTTATCCTTTATATATGATGGTCTGGGTATAGCTAAAGTATAAAATTGCAGTGAAGGTATAAGTTTTTATTTTCAGATTTGTACGCTAGTTCCATTTGGTGAAAGAGCGTATACACATTGGTTTGACACGGCCAAGTAGCGTATACATTATGAGATTTGATATTTGAGTTTGATGTTGGTTCTAGTGGTTGTTGCAGAGTTCTGGGTTCTGCTCTATATTCTAGTGACTATGTTTCGATGATAGGGTTTCAGTGATTCAGTGTTGGGTGATTCAGAGATTGATGATGCAGATATGGTTGATGGTTGTATTGCAGTGGTGATTGATTTTGTGCTTTGACATTATTGATGGATCCAGTATGAAAATTTATGAAACGTGGTCCCTGGAAGAAAAGAGAAGGTCGTAGCCTTTTGTAGGCCGGCGCCTACGTACTAGTAAATATATTGGCTAGTATAAGAGCTAGGGGGTTGTAGCTCCCTTCCTGTAGAAGCTGGAGAACGAGAGAAGGTTGTAGCCTTCTGCAGGTGGGTGCCTACATACTGGTATGAGTCTGCGCCAGTACAAGATTGTAAACAGGTTTTTCTTATGTTAAAGAAAACAGCAGTAGGTGGTTTTTGTCCCATCATGGTTTTCCACCTTATATCATGGTGTTCATGTGTGTTTCTTGTGTGTGATGATATGTTCTATTTTACTGCACGTGGTTACTATATATATGGTTAATGAAGTTCTGATGCACTGATTAAAGATCAACATATGATGAATTAACTGAATCATAAGTTTACTAGATATACGCTAGTTGCATTAAACACAATTGTGTGTACATGCAGGTTCCCTTAACTAAAGTAGTGTATATGAATCTGATTACGAAAATGAAAAAGTCATATTGATTTGCTAATATTGGTTCACCCCCCACCCCCCCCCCCCTCAGTATTATTTCCAACACATACGTCATATCTACATTGAACAAAGTGCAAGACCAGTTAGACAGCCACAACAAAGAATGAACCCAAATCTAAAAGAAAATGTTAAGGAGGAATTACAAAAGCTGTTGAATGTAAATTTCATCTATCCAATATCAAACATCCAGTGGGTTTCACCCCTAGTAATCGTTCCAAAGAAAAATGGAAAATGGAGAGTATGTATCAATTACAGGGAATTGAATAAAGCAACATTAAAATACCACTTTCCACTTCCTTTCATATATCAACTCTTGGACACATTAGCAGGGAAAAAGTATTTTTCATTTTTGGACAGTTTTAGTGGATATAACCATATTCAGGTAGCACCAAAAGATCAGCATAAAACCACATTTACTTTTCCATGGGGAACTTATGCTTATCAAGTACTTCCCTTTGGATTATGCAATGCTCCGGCAACATTCCAAAGAGAAATCCTCGGAATTTTATCTGATATTATTCATGATTGTGTGGAAATGTATATGGATGATTTCACAGTTTATGGAGATTCTTTTAATCAAGCACTTGAAAATTTAGAAAAAAATTTAATAAGGTGTAAAGAAACAAATCTTTCATTAAGTCATGAGAATGTTTTATGATGTTTAACGAAGGAATTGTTTTAGGTCACCATATTTTAGGAGATGGAATTAAGGTAGACTCATCTAAATTTGAGGTCATTTATAAATTATCAGTGCCAGATTGTCAACAAGATGTTAGAATTTTTCTTGGTTTCACTGGATATTATAGAATATTTATAGAAAACTTCACAAAAATTGCATCTCCACTCTTTAAACTACTTACCAAGGACTGTGAATTTGGTTGGAATTATAATTGTCAAGTTGCCTTTGAAACTTTGAAAAAGAGAATTTTTGAAGCACCCATCTTAAAAGGACCTAATTGGAAATTTCCTTTCCATATATCAATTGACACTTCAGATGCAGCCTTAGGAGTTTTGTTAGGCCAAAAATTCCTTACTCCTTATGCAATCTATTATACCAATAAAAATTTAACTCCTACAGAGCTAAATTATAATGTAACTGAGAAGAAATTGTTAGTTGTAGTTCATGCCATTAACAAATTCATACATTATATAACTAGCTATGAAACTTTCATTTACACACACCATTCTGCCATTAGATACCTAATGAATAAACTAATCACTAATGGATTAATAATAACCAAATGGCTCTTATTGTTACAAGAATTCAACATCACCATTCTAGATAGACTAGGAAAACAGAATACAATTGTTGACTTTTTATCTAGAATTCAAAATGATAATAATGATCAACCTGTGGAGGATAGATTTCCTGACGAATATCTTTTTGCAATATCAACTAAATCACTTTGGTATGCAGATATTGCTAACTATTTAGCTACAAGGAAAATTCCATTTCATTTGTCTCCTAGAGAAAAGAGGAGGATAGTTCACAACAGCACATCTTATTCATGGATAAACGAAGAATTATACAAAACAGGACCACATCTCATCATCAGAAGATGTGTTTGAGAAGATGAAATACACGAAATAATTAAAACATTCCATGATGAACCATGTGGAGAACATTTTTATAACAAGAGAACTGCTTATAAAGTCCTACTTTTAAGATATTATTGGCCTTCCATTTTCAAGGATACCAAGGAGTATGTTAAAAGGTGTGACAGTTGTCAGAGAATGGGAAAATCTACTCCTTCAAATGAAATGCCATTACAACCACAGGTACTCATTGAACCATTTGAAAAATGGGCACTACATTTTGTTGGTCCAATAAGTCCACCTTCAAAGCAAAAAATGTATATCTTGGTATGTGTTAGATTCCTATACCAATAGGTTTCATTTTTCATGATTGACAGTGGAAGTGCTAAATATGTTCATCTCTGCATGCTTCAGAGGTTCCATATTTTGTATACAGACTAGGAAAATTAAAAGATGAAAAGAGGGTGTGCCCTAAAAGAATTATCAAAGGGCAAAAAGAGTCAATTGGTCAGAAAAAATAGTGAAAATGAACCCCAAATCAAAGACCAGGAAAGTGGCTAGTCAAAATGCCACTGCTATCTTATTTTTTTGCAAGTTTACCATCTGGAGGTACTGCTACTTATCACATTTGATGGATGGCCCAACAGTTCAATTTGGACCATGCCATGTTTAAATTGTTTGTTGTAGAAAAGAGAATGAAATTTGTCCAAACAATTTAAGCTTGGCAGATTAGTAGCTAGGTAGAGAATGAAGATGCCCAATTGTCTAATCTGGGCCCTTGGAAGCAATAAGGGTAGTTTTTATATAGGAGGGCAGTTAAAAAATAAAAAAGCAATCAAGGTTTGCAAGTCTAATTGCACCCTTCCTGAAGTAACAAAAAATGCTAGGTGTATTAAGCTGGGTAGGTAGCCTGGAGTTGCAGAAGCAAGATCATCTTCAGTTTTGGCCTTGACAAAGAGGGCTTATCTCATCAGTGATAGAGGTAGCAAAGCAGTGTTTTGATGGCAGAATTCTGGAAGCATGTCTAATTCCCCTTACTCCCCCTAAAAATTCTCTTACTAACATTCCCCTAAAGGATCTTGGGATCTGCCCAACAAGTCATAGTTTCATTTCATTTTTGCAAAATATCAAGTCAAAGTTTTGGCTTTCATCAAAGAAAATAAGCCACATTTCTTGTGCAAAAATCACTTTTTCACTTTCTATGCAGTTCCTATGTCTATTAACACTTCATAGACTTATCATCATTTCTGTTCCACTTTCACCTCACAAACTCATATTAACTCCTAACTCTACTATATAGCTCCCTAAATATTTTCCCATCCCTATTGCTACTAAAACTATATAAAATCCCAAAAATAATAATACCCCCACCCCTTGGCACTATATTCATATATTCTAAAAATTTGGGGAAATGTTAAGTCCATCTGGGACTTGCATTTAACCCTTCCACATTTTTCCCTTAGGATCAGTTGACCTCTGGTTGAACTGGTAACCGTTTGTTCCCCCCCATTTTTTTCATAAATCCTTTTCTATGACACTCCGCGTTCACATTTTGTAACGTAATTAGTTCAACCCATACCCATGTTGTACAAAACCCAAATAAAAACCCACTTTATTAAAGCTTCCCCCCCACCGTATTAAAACAAACAATAAAATAATGTCGCAGGCCCCGTCCCTAACCATCTACCGTGTTGACTGTCCCGTCGGTCGTTAGATCTGGCCCACCCAAGATCTACGAAGGGCGGGTCTTTTCCCGCCCCGAAGTGCCGAGGGTTAACGTCCGGGAGATGGGCAGTTTTCATGTCGTACTCCCGCCACGCGTCGCCCTCTCGGCTGTGTCAAGGCCCCCTCCTCCGAAACCGCTTCTACGCCAAAGCGGTGCGATAAAAACCGGAAATTGCCTCCCCCCTTGTGACGTCGGCGCCACGTCTCCCCCATAACGTCACCTTCGCTCCGCCGATGCTCTGCCATGTTACCGCCACCTCATCCCCTTTCCTGCCCGCGCCCTGCCATCATGTCATTGCCACGTCACCGACCCGTCAGATGCCACGTCATCCTGTCGTACCTGGGACCCGTCGATGATGTCATGCTGACGTCATCGCGGAAAAACGCCAAAAGCGCAAATATGTCAAAATTTTTATAAAAAATCACGTTTTTCGACCGTTTGTTAGTCATTATTCATTGGTCTTTGTGGAGAGTTGTTGGGGTTGTTTTTACCGTTTTCACTCCCAAAGCTCGAAATCGACCAACCAAGCAGCTGCAGCCTGCAATTCGACTCCGTAGCTTGCCATTGCACCAGCTCGTCCACCCTCGGCGCCATTTTAACCAGGTATTTACCAAGTTTCTCCCCTCTTTGCCCCTGTTCTTCCATTTTTCTCCATTGTACATGCTGTAAACCTGCAAATTTCCTCAATTATCAACTTTGCTACGCCTAAGACTTCACCAAAATCCACTGGTAAGCCTTCACCTCAAAAGAAAACCTGTAAACCCGCGCCCGTTTGCATTTTCACGGTCGAAACTCTGTTTAGAGCTCGACCTCCAGACAAAATCTTGCAGCAGCTCAGCATTGCCAAATTTCACCTCATTCCACTGTAAATATCAGTCCATTGAAGCTGTAATTAGCCCTTTCCCCTATGCATTTCTCCCCACAGTCCCTAAATCCAGAGAATTCATTAAGGAGAAGGGAAGTTGGCCCAAAAAACTCTGCAAAGATTGCCTTCTTCATCATAGTGTCAAACAGTCAAAGTTGTTATTATATTTGAGTTCAGTCCCAGGTCCCTTTGTTATCCTCACAAGCAAGTTTGTCTAACCAGCTGCTGCTTTAATCTTCCTTCTAAGCTCAAACATTGAAAAGTTCCATAATGGCCACTCCATCAACTCTAAACATCACTCCCATGAATCCACCAAACAAATAGCTTGAGTCAATGGCCCTGGCTGACAGAGATTATCTTATTCAAGACCTAGTTGGGGACAGGAATCATTTGCATATCTATTGCCAGCTAAGAAACAACTTTCTTAACAACTCTGACATGTATGGAATATGGGAGTCCAATTTGCCACATTATTTCCTCCCCTCTGTCAATGTTTTTCCAGAGATTATTCACCTGTGTGCTGCAAATTATGAACCAAATCAGAGAGTTGTCAAGTCTCCATCTGGGAGCGTACTTTTTTATATCACTCCTGACTCCATCAACCAGATGTTAAATTTCAAACAAATGCAGCTACTAGTTCCCTTCTCCATGAAGAACTTGCTGGAAGATGCCTCCTGGCTCCCTGGTCCCAAGATTGAAAGAATTGCTAAGACATTTATGAAGGTAGATTGCTAACCTAAGGAGCCACCTCCATTCCTATATGTCCATTTCAATGAGGTTGGCAAGCTACTAGTAGACATGATATCCTATGTGTTAGGCTTCAAAACAAGTGAACATGTGGATGAGACAGTGCTGGTTCTGTTGTCTTCATTCACCCAAGGGCGGCCTCCTTCTATCAAGTATAACTATGCCAAGTTCATAGAAAACAAAATTCATGACCAGCTCATAAAGCTAGATAGGGAGGGAGTCTTCAAATATTCCTCATACATCTACCATTTGTTCATGTATTATTAGTCTGAAAGCTTCCAGTGTCCCATCAAGAAATTGGATTCAAAAGGAGAAAGAAGATCTGTTGTCCTCTGGTCATCAGTATTCCATCAAGTCCAGCATTCTCCATACTCTTACTATGAGTTCATTGACCAGTTTGTTTATCCAGTCTCCTGCCTCTTAATGAAAGCTCCTCCTCCCAGAATATCTTATGAGATGCAAAAAGATATTGCAGCTATCTAAGAGCTACAAATTAAGCGATTGGTATCTATACCAGGATCACACTGTCATTAGAATCTATGGCTGTGAGCTTTGTCCTTACAGGCTCCCAAGATATGTACCAATGAGGTTGTTTGCCTTGGAATACTACAGGCAACTTATCAATTCAGATCTGACTCATTTTCACAGCACCAAGAAGAAGGCTCGCCTGAAATTTAAAGACCACCTAGGCCCCTTTATCATGAACAAGAAGGAAGGTTGGCAAGATGCTAACCTAATACTGAAGATCAACTTAAGTTGAAAAGAAGTTTCTGGTGGGTCCCTTACGACCCACTTGGCTTTATTAGTGCCAAAAGAGTCAAATATAGATTGACACCCTATACACACTGCAAAATCCCACACATTGAAAAATATGCTAATCAAGATGTCTGGGCACAAGACACTTTAGTTGAAGAATGCACTCAGGAGGAGATTATGGAACAAAATGTTAAAGACCTTGAAAAAATTCTTGACTTAGATTCTTGTGAGCAGGTAACATTCAAGTTACCACAGCAAATTGCAGAGGGCACATTAGCTGCTGCAGCTGCTCAACCCAACCAAGCACCATCTTCATCAACAACAGGTACAACAAAAGGCAAAGAGCCAATGGACACAGAACAGGTGACTAGAGAGTTGCCTGCTACTTCAATGGAGCAGTCCCAAGAACAGGCTCCTCCACAGCAAACAGAGGCACCCCAAATGCAAGTTTTACAGACTCCTGCCCATGAGGAAAGAGGCAGAAAATGTGACAGAGAAGATTCCACACCTACCAGTGGATCTACACAACAGCCTGAATCTAAGAGGCAAAGAGTTGATTCTCTATTTAAGGATGAAATCAGTGAAGAGATCCTTGAAAGCCCAAGGAGAGACAGAGAGGGAAGCCAACCAACGCCTACCAGCTCTTTCCAACAAGAGCTAGACAGACAGCATGCCATGGAGGTGTTTTCCTCCACACAACAAAGCAAGAGACTAGCTAGTGTCAAAGCCAGCTTCAAAGAGATCAAAGCTCAAAATGAGCTACTAAGGGTGCAATTATATGACCAATTCCTAAAAGCAACACCTGCCAAATAGGAAAGATTGATGGCAGCATATGATATCAAGGAAGAGAAAATGATTCTCAGCCATTTCAAGCCCAAAGTTTAGCAGCCTCAGACAGCTGCAGACTATGCCAGGACAAATTTGCAGGTCATGGCCAAAGACATCCACCCCATGGACCAAATTGAGCTACATAAGCAGATTGGTGAGATGGTCTATGCTACTTTAGCAGACAAGGCCACACTGGCTCATGAATTAAAAGAATCATTGAAGAACACTAACACTCAGTTAGATTTGGAAAGAATGTCCTCCACAACTAAAGACAACAGAATTAAAACATTGGAGGACATTATTGTTGACCTAGGACATGATCCTAAGGATCCTAAGGGTGTGAGGGCCCTTATGAAGAAGAAGGATGATGATATTGCTGCATTGAAAAAGCGATTGAGGTTGCCTCCTACTGAACACCCTCAAACTGCAGAGTTAGTGCAAGAGAAAGAAACTGAAGATACATTAGATTTACTGATGAAAATGAATCAAAGAGTAATCCAGATGGAGGAAGAATTAGAAAGAGCAACCCATAGTAAGCAGGGAGAGGCAACCTCCCAGCCACCTCCAGCAGTTCCAGCTAATGTCCCTGTTCCTCCTACATAGCCAGCAACAATCCCAGAAGCCACATCAGCAACAACAACAATAGCAACTACAATAGCATCTGAATCAAGCATGAGCATGGAAGAAATGATGAAATTTGTCAAGGAGCTTGAGCTTCAGGCTACAGAGATAAAAGAGGCCAAAGAGAAATTGGCCAATCTTGAAGGAAAGTATGGCAAATCGAAAATGACAATAGCTGAAAAAACAAGGGAAATTAAGGCCTTGAATGACAAAATTAAAGCCTTGGAGAAAGAGCTAGCTTTAAACAAAACCCTGATTGAAATAAAGAAGATTTTGTGGGCCAAGATAAATCAGTCAATCACTGACCAATGGAGGTCAATTCAAGCAATGTATGAACAGGTAGAACTAACTTGCCAAGCTCAGTTTGAAACTCAGAGAGCCAAAACAGCATTGGGAAACATGCTTGAGCAGGCCAACAAAATGATCAACTTCTTAAATCATCAAACCAGGGAAGAACTGGCAGCATTACAGATTATGAGCAGAACAGATGCCATATTGACAGCCAAGAAAGTGCTAACATTAAGAGGCTTTGTTCAAACTCTAGAAACAAGATGTCGGGAAATGCAAAAGGATGTAGATAATTTTGAAATAAAGCTTGCAGCACTGTAGACTAGAGGATTGCCCAGCTTATTAACCAGAGCTGGAAGGTTATTAACACATGATCAATATGCAACTAGGCTCAATAATTATGTCACAAATTAGCTTACTGCTTCATCAAGTTCTCCAGCACAGGCAAGACCTCCTTCAGGACAGACTCTCTATGATAAGCTGGAAAACTTATTTTACATGGAACATGAAGTTAACCACCTTTTTGAGATGCCACCCAACTATTACAAGTATACAGAAGCGGATGAGACACTCATCAAGATTCAAAGGCATCAACTTCCTCCTGAAGATTGGTGGCAAGCAATGCTAGCCATTTTACCTAGGTGATATCAGTCTTTGGCTCCTTTTTCAATTTTCAAATTCCATGTCAGCTACAGGTCAATAGTAAGCACCCGATAAAGCACAAGAAAGAACAGGTGGAGCAGGTCAAATCAATGACAAAGCAAAGGGCTAGAACAACAAGCCCAAAAAGCGCGGATTTTGAAAACACAGCCCGAGCTGACTCAAATGGACTCAAAAATCAACATTTTCTGACAGAAAAGAATAGCTATTACATTTGTATTTACTTCAACATTTACTTTCTCACCAGCCGCTCCTTAGGAGTTGGTGAAAGAATTTATGAGTTAATAACTCATCCTCTAGATATTTTCTATCTCCTTTTTGTATATATATCCCCTCATAGGATGTATTTGGGGTTGGTTGGTTGATTTGCATGACTCCTGGACTTGCGCTATATTTTGTGAAGACTTCTATAATCAAAGATAGCTGAAGGCTTGGATGAGGAAATTGTCTGGTGTGGTTTTAATGCCTCAAGAGTAACTATGGAATTCTCGTGCTTTTACATGGTCCAATAAGTGTTTTTTACTTCTGTTTTCCATTTTATGTATGTTGTGCCATACATATGTCATGATCTAGATTACAGAAAGAAAGAATAGCTTAGAACTTGTTCAATATCACTCTATGCTCATTTTTTGTGATCTCTATATGTTTTTATTCTGATTTAGGCATAAATATGAAATCCTCATGGCTCATATTTGCTCTATTTCATTCATGTATGACTGTTATGTAGGAATTCTTGATTGCTCCTATATGTTGTTCACCCACATTCCCTCTGTCAACTGAGTGAGAGATTCTTAACTGCCTTTCATCTGTGACCTCCATTTCATCCTCTTTCAGCTTCAATGTTGTTTCATGTGTAGCTATCCTGCTCCATATTCCTCTTGTGACCAAGAAAACGCACCAGCAGCTCTAAGCCATGACTCCATGCCCAATGGTTTGAATTTCTCACAGTTTGCAGTCCAACTCTGCTTGAATATATTCATCCTTCCCACCAAAACTTAAACAAAACCCAAGAGTATTATAACTAGCCTAAGATCACCTCAAAGCAAAGCTAAAACACAAAGAGAGAGCCCTCTCTGATTGCAGGTAGGCTAGGACCTGCAGTCCAAAGATTGGTTTGTGGTTACCTCGGCCGTATCCCTTAAGGAGCCAAGGGACAACCTGAGTGCTAACATAATTGGCAACTCCACTGGGGACAATCAGTTTCCCTGTTTCAACATAGTCATAGAAGATATCAAGCTTCCTATTTTTCAAAAGAGTCTCCTGTGAAGTATTGTTTAGAGCTGTGATTATAAAACCTTCCCACAAAAACACCAAAAACAAATCTAGAAGTTGGCTCCAAAGAAGAAAACTCGTTACACAAGGTCAAATCCTGACCCAGATCCTCCAGCTGTTTTTGAAAATCCCAATTTAATCCCTAAGATCCTTAGGAAGCAAGAGCAACAAGAAGAGTTTGTTGATTCAAGTCCTAAAACAGTTCAGCAAAGATATATTCCAACCCCTGCTAAAGCCTCAGCTCGTCCTCACAGTGCTCCTACTTCTCCGAGTTCTTCATCCACTTCACAAAGCACCTTCCCCACTCCTCCATCCACTACCATCCTCCCTGTTGTTCCTACTGTTCCACTTCTTCTTGTTGTTCCATTTATCCCTGCAAATATGGCCAATAGATATGCTCCCTTGCAGTTACCTGCAAATCCAGGGGCTATGCCCCAAGAGTATCAAAGTAATATCAATTACTTTGATGCCGTTGGTGCCTATACAGCCCAACAGCACACTAAGAAGATGCAGGACTATTTTTAAAATTACGAAATTGATGATGATGATGTAAGGATGAAAATTTTTGTTCAAAGTCTAATTGGTGATGTAAGGACCTGGTTTAGATCACTAACTGCTCACTCCACAGCCAATCCTGAGGCCCTGTATCAAACTTTCTTAAACAGATGGGAAAAGAAGAAAGACCCTTTACACATTTTAACTGAATATGATAACTTAAAAAGGGGTCCCCATGAAACTGTCCAAGACTATTGTGCTAGATTTAACAATGCATACAATGCCATCCCACAAAACCTGAGACCCCCACCTGACTTGGCCTTGATCAAATTCCTTGATGGATTTGATTCAGACATGGCATATCAGCTCAGAGAAAGAGCCCCATTAAACCTAGCAGACATGCAGAATATAGCTGTTAGTGTAGAAGCAAACTTGATTGCCAAATGAAATCGAGCTAGAACGGAAAGAAGAACAACATTCAAAGAAGAACCTTCAGCTTTTGAGCAAAAGTTAGATGCAATCATAAAGGTATGGACAAATTAGGAGATAGAGTTGAAACCATTGAGAGAAAATCATCCTGGGAGGGTCAAACAAGCAACACAACTAGGAATCCTAATTTCAGGAAAAATCAAAACCCAAATGTTGGAAGGACTGGTCCTGATCAGAGTATCAAACCTCCATTTCAAGAGAACTATGCTGAGGCCTCAACCTCTAGTGAACCAACAGAGGACCCCCCACATCAATCTAATGGGTCTAGGCAGTGAACAGCAAGTCTTTTTAACTCAAGATGACCAAGAAGCCCAAGAATTCAAACAATTTCAAACAAAATCTAGTGAGTCATTTGATTTTAGAGAAGGCTATGATGCAGCAGTCTATGAGGTCCATAAACAATACAAATTGAGAAGTAGAATCATATATGTGCCTGAACCCAACAAGCTGAAAGAGGCTAAACAGCCAAAGAAAATAAAAGATAAAGCTATCCCAACACAATCCTCTGATAAAACGCACCAAGAGGAAGTTACAGTCGAAGATGTATCAGAAATACAGCGTTCAACAAATCATTCATTCACATCCCATCCCCCAATAGAAGATTTGAATAAAAAATCCAACACAAGTGTACCTCATACAACTCTCATAATCAGGACCAGCTCAACAAAAATTCAGCTGAAAAAGAGAAACTTGTTGCTCAAAACATAAAAATTCTGACTGAGAAACCTTTTAACTTAGAAACAGAAATTGGCAAGCTGAAAATAGCCATTCCTCTTTCCGAATTGGCTAAACATGAAGTTTATAGACAACAAATCAATAGGTCACTGCAAATATCATAGAATAGGGATGCAGTCAATGTTTTGGATGATCAACCAGAACTCATTTTTGGTCCATAAGTCAATGGGAAATCAGTAGATGGAGGGGTTCCTCCATTCTATGTAAGATTAAACATCCATGACAAAGTGTTACATAATGCCATGTTTGACTCAGGTGCTTCCCATAATCTAATGCCCAAATCTGTGATGGAAAAGCTAGATCTAGACATCACAAGGCCCTATAAAGACTTATTCTCCTTTGATTCCAGCCAGGTCAGGTGCCTTGGCCTAATCAAAGATCTGTGTGTTTCTTTAGTCCAGTATCCAGCCAAAACAATCTTGATGGATGTGGTGGTTGCTGACATTCCACCTAAGTACGGTATGCTTTTGTCCAGATCTTGGGGTGCCACACTCCAAGGATCTTTGCAGATAGACATGTCCTATGCCACAATTTCAATCTTTGGTCAGCCAAAGAGATTATACCGGGAAACATTGATGAAGTATGTGGTTAGCAGTCAGGAGAAGCCCCAAAACTTCCCAATCTACTCCATTCACTCTGACATGGATTCATTTATCTTATATAATGCTGACATGTGTCCCAAAACTGATGTCAAGCTCCTGAAAACAACACAAATAGAAAGCATAAATGAACAATCTAGTGCCCAAAACCAAAAGATTGTTGATGTGATTAACACAACAACCCAAAATGACATATCACATGAGTTACAAAAGCCAAACCTGCCCACTGAACAAGCTTCCAAAACTATCAAAGCCATTCATAACCAAGAAATATTATGGTACTTAGAGTTTGATGGGTCAGTAAACAAGTTAGGGGCAGGGGCAGGGGTTTGGATATACAACACACAAAACGACCATGCTCAGGGTCATGCTTATAGGCTAAATTTTAGATGTACAAACAACATGGCCGAATATGAAGCCCTTTTACTGGGTCTTAAACAGATTAAGAGTCTAGAGGTGACTAGACTTTCCATTCTAGGCGATTCAGATTTAATTATACAGCAGATGAAGGGAAATTTTGTTACAAATGATCTCAGGCTAAGGTCTTATAGAGGAGCAGCAACCGAATTACTTAACAGCTTCTCAGAATTTCAGCTCACCAAAATTCCTAGAAGTCATAACTTACATGCACAAAGTTTGGCAACTTTTGCCAGCACCTGCAAACTCCCTTTTGAACCCAACCATCACTTCACTGTTGAGATCAAACACAGACCTGCTGTCCCAGACAATGTTAAAAATTGGCAAGTATTTGAGAATGACACACAAATAAATAACTTTTTGACCATGAAAGAAGAATTCTCAAGCATAAACATAGACACAAGCGCTAGAGATGATCAACAGCAAGTTGATAAAATGGAGACTAATATATCAGCTGAAACAGCAAATATGATTTTGCATCCAACAACCTTTGACTGTACAAATTTACAAAAGCTAAAACAAACATATTTTGGTGAAATAATTGAGGAAGAATCTGAAGTAATCGAACTAAAGGAAAATTCCCTACCCACAGGTTTGACTCCCTTAGAAGATATCTTTGACTCAAATGACATTCCTAGGAAGCCAAAGATGCAACCCCTAAATGCAGAAA
The DNA here is from genome assembly GCA_000404065.3 of Pinus taeda. Classification (NCBI taxonomy): domain Eukaryota; kingdom Viridiplantae; phylum Streptophyta; class Pinopsida; order Pinales; family Pinaceae; genus Pinus; species Pinus taeda. The sequence goes on along the minus strand of APFE030459388.1, from coordinate 49,404 downwards.
TCGAGGAGTGTAACATTGGAACCACAGAAAATCCCAAAATGATAAAACTTTCCAAAACATTACCTCCTGACAAAAAGCTGAAATACATTGAGTTGTTCAAAGAGTTCCAAGATGTTTTCGCCTGGAGTTATGAAGACCTCAAATCTTATGATACTTCAGTCATCCAACATACTATACCCTTGAAAGAAAACCAGAAACCTTTTAAACAAAATTTAAGAAGGGTGAATCCTATCCTTCTTCCCCTAATTGAAAAACAAGTTAAGAGAATGTATGAAGCCGGAATCATTGCACCTATTAGGTTTTCTGAATGGATTTCAAATCTAGTACCCACCAGAAAGAAAATTGGGGAGATAAGACTTTGTGTTGACCTGATAAATTTGAATAAAGTCTCTCTCAAAGACCACTACCCCTTGCCAAAAATGGACCATATCCTACAAAGGGTAGTGGGGGCTTCAAGGATTTCATTATTAGATGGCTTCTTAGGATTCAATCAGATTTTAGTTCACCCAGATGATCAAGATAAAACAGCCTTTACAACACCTTGGGGAACCTTCAAATATGTTAAAATGCCTTTTGGACTCAAAAATGCAGGGGCTACATTTCAAAGAGCAATGGACATAGCCTTTGCTAATGAGATTCATGACTTCTTAGTCATATACCTTGATGATCTTACTGCATTCTCAAAATTAGATCAAGAACATTTAAAACATCTCAAACATGTGTTCTTAATCTGCAGAAAATATGGCATATCATTGAACCCAAAGAAATCACTGTTTGGCCTAGAAGAAGCCAAACTCCTAGGTCATATAATTTCAAAAGACGGTATCAGAATTGACCCAGATAGAATTCAAGCTATCCTTCAAGTCCCTCATCCAAGAAACGTTAAAGAACTACAAGCTTTCCTAGGCAAGATCAATTTCCTAAGAAGGTTTATTCCCAATTTGGCTGAGCTAATAAGACTGTTGAACAATATGCTCAAGAAAGATTCTAAAGTCAAATGGACAATAGAAGCCAAGCAAGCCTTTGAGGAAATCAAAATAGCTTTGACAAGAACACCAGTTCTTACAAGTCCTAGGTTTGATAAAGATTTCATAATATTTTCCTTTGCATCTGAGCATACAATTGTTGTTGTCCTATTACAAAAAGATGATTCAGGATGTGAGAAACCCACTGCCTTTTTCAGCAGAACACTTAGGGATGCCCCACTCAAATACCAAATCATGGAGAAGCAGGCATATGCCCTTGTGAAGGCCATAAAAGATTTCAGAGTCTATATCCTGTACTCTCACATAATTGCCTATGTCCCTAATGCAGTGGTTAAAGACATTCTTACTCAAGAAGGAATTGAAGGCAAGAGAGGCAAATGGATAGCCAACATTTTAGAATATGACATTGAGATAAAGCAAACAAAACTCATAAAAGGACAAGGGCTAGCTAAACTAATGACTGAAACCAACTTGCAAGCCCTAGACATCAATGAACTGGATAACGAGCAGGAGATGTCAACTCCACAGATCAATCAAGCCTCTTTACAATCACCTTGGTATACTGACATATGTTTTGTATTGTTAAACCTGCAAGCTCCTCCAGGGTTATCCAAAACCAAAAAGAGATTCTTGAAAATGAAAGCTTCAAAGTTTTGTATCATAGATAATGTATTATTTTGGAAAAATCATGAAGGTATTTTGCTTAATTGCCTAACTTTAGATGAAACTGACAAAGTTCTCAAGGAATTTCATGCAGGAGATTGTGGAGGACACTTGTATTGGAAGTCAACAGCTGATAAAATCTTAAGAGCTGGGTTTATTGGCCCTCCCTGTTTACTGATGTGAAAAAATTTGTAATGTCTTGCCATAAATGCCAAATCTTTCAAGGCAAGAAAAAGTTGTTGCCCCTACCCCTCAAACCTATTTCAGCTGAAAGGCCATTCCAACAATGGGGTTTAGACTTCATTGGGGAGATTCATCCTTCATCCTCTGGCCAGCATAGATGGATTTTGACAGCTACAGGTTACTTTACCAAGTGGATAGAGGCCATACCTTGCAGGCAAGCCAATATCTTGTCTAGATTTGGCTGCCCAGAAAAGATCATTACAGACAATGCAGCTGCCTTTAAGTCCAAAAGAATGATCCGTTTTTGTCACAAATACCATATTACCCTAGGTCATTCCATAGCCTATTACCCTCAAGGTAATGGTCTAGCTGAATCCTCCAACAAGAGCCTCATCAACATCATCAAAAAGGTCCTGGAAGAGAATAAAAAGAATTGGCACAAAAAACTTGTCAATGCACTATGGGCAGATAGGTTTACCACCAAAAGATCCATTGGAACAAGCCCATATGAGTTGGTTTATGGAATGGATGCAAGATTCCCCTCTTCTTTAGGAATCCCTGTGATCAAATTGCTGCAAGAAATACAAGCAGAGCCTAATGACATTCAGAGAAGGATCAACCAGACTATTAACTTGCAGCAAACAAGAGAACAAGTTTATCACAGAAATCAAGTGTTACAAGATAAACTCAAGAAGATCTTTGATAAAAGAACAAAAGCTCAAGACTTTTTTATAGGAAACAAAGTATTGAAATGGGACTCCAAGAGGGAAGAGAAAGGGAAACATGGGAAATTTGATTTTCTTTGGAAAGGACCATTTGTGATCCAAGCTACACAAGGTAACAACACTTATTTTTTGAAGAGTTTGGATGGAACAGATACTGAAGAAGGCCTAGTCAATGGGAGAATGCTCAAACATTATTTTGATCCCCTTTTATGAACATAACGCAACTGCATATTGTACATAAATATTTGTATTTTCAGCATTTTTCATTTACAGCAGTTAGATAGGGAACCAAAGGCACCAAATTTTGAAGAAAAGTCAATGAATTATACCAAGTTTGGTGTATATGTTGAATGTACCACAAACAATTCAGAGGGAAGCCTTGGGAAATATGAAGATAATAATAAACACTCTGAGAAGCCAGCAAGAGACAAAGTTGTAATGTTTGCACAGATCAGATCATAAGGACTACATACAGGTTACAAAGATTCAGATCAAAGGTTTCCAAGACAAGGAAGTTTCACACTATAGCAGGAATTTAAAAAGTAAGGCCATCTGACCTGCTATTCTTGGCTTCTCACCAGGAAAAGCCATCCCCGAGTGGAGCCACTGTTAGATTCCTATACCAATAGGTTTCATTTTTCATGATTGATAGTGGAAGTGCTAAATATGTTCATCCCTGCATGGTGCAGAGGTTCCATATTTTGTATACAGACTAGGAAAATTAAAAGATGAAAAGAGGGTGTGCCCTAAAAGAATTATCAAAGGGCAAAAAGAGTCAATTGGTCAGAAAAAATAGTGAAAATGAACCCCAAATCAAAGACTAGGAAAGTGGCTAGTCAAAATGCCACTGTTATCTTATTTTTGCAAGTTTACCATCTGTAGGTACTGCTGCTTATCACATTTGATGGATGGCCCAACAGTTCAATCTGGACCATGCCATGTTTAAATTGTTTGTTGCAGAAAAGAGAATGAAATCTTTCCAAACAGTTTAAGCTTGGCAGATTAGTAGCTAGGTAGAAAATGAAGGTGCCCAACTGTCTAATCTGGGCCCTTGGAAGCAATGAGGGTAGTTTTTATATAGGAGGGCAGTTAAAAAAGAAAAAAGCAATCAGGGTTTGCAAGTCTAAGTGCACCCTTCCTGAAGTAACAAAAAATGCTAGGTGTATTAGGCTGGGTAGGTAGCTTGGAGTTGCAGAAGCAAGATCATCTTCAGTTTTGGCCTTGACAAAGAGGGCTTATCTCATCAGTGACAGAGGTAGCAAAGCAGTGTTTTGATGGCAGAATTCTGGAAGCATGTCTAATTCCCCTCACTCCCCCTAAAAAGTCTCTTACTAACATTCCCCTAAAGGATCTTGGGATCTGCCCAACAAGTCATAGTTTCATTTCATTTTTGCAAAATATCAAGTCAAAGTTTTGGCTTTCATCAAAGAAAAGAAGCCACATTTCTTGTGCAAAAATCACTTTTTCACTTTCTATGCAGTTCCTATGTCTATTAACACTTCATAGACTTATCATCATTTCTGTTCCACTTTCACCTCACAAACTCATATTAACTCCTAACTCTACTGTATAGATCCCTAACTATTTTCCCATCCCTATTGCTACTAAAACTATATAAAATCCCAAAAATAATAATACCCCCACCCCTTGGCACTATATTCATATATTCTAAAAATTTGGGGAAATGTTAAGTCCATCTGGGACTTGCATTTAACCCTTCCGCATTTTTCCCTTAGGATCAGTTGACCTCTGGTTGAACTGGTAACTGTTTGTTCCCCTCCCTTTTTCTTTTCATAAATCCTTTTCTATGACACTCCACGTTCACATTTTGTAACGTAATTAGTTCAACCCATACCCATGTTGTACAAAACCCAAATAAAAACCCACTTTATTAAAGTTTCCCCCCCGCCGTATTAAAACAAACAATAAAATAATGCCGCGGGCCTCGTCCCTAACCATCTTCCGTGTTGACTGTCCCGTTGGCCGTTAGATTTGGCCCACCCAAGATCTACGGTGGGCAGGTATTTTCCCGCCCCGATGTGCCGAGGGTTAACGTCCGGGAGATGGGCGGCTTTCCTGTTGTACTCCCGCCACACGTCGCCCTCCCGACTGTGTCGGGGCCCCCTCCTCCAAAACCGCTTCTGCGCAAAAGCGGTGCGATAAAAACCGGAAACCGCCTCCCCCCTTGTGACGTCGGCGCTACGTCTCCCCCATAACGTCACCTCCACTCCGCCGATGCTCTGCCACGTTACTACCACCTCATCCCCTTTCCTGCCCGCGCCTTGCCACCGTGTCATTGCCACGTCACCGCCCTGTCAGACGCCACGTCATCCTGCCGTACCCGGAACCCGCCGATGACATCATCACGAAAAAGCGCCAAAAGCGCAAATATGTCAAAATTTTTATAAAAATTCGCGTTTTTCAACCGTTTGTTAGTCATTATTCATTGGTCTTTGTGGAGAGTTGTCGCTGTTTTTACTGTTTTCACTCCCAAAGCTTGAGATCGACCAACCAAGCTACTGCAGCCTACAATTCGACTCCGTAGCTTGCCATTGCACTAGCTCGTCCACCCTCCACGTCGTTTTAACCAGGTATTTGCCAAGTTTCTCCCCTCTTCGCCCCTGTTCTTCCATTTTTCTCCATTGTACATGCTGTAAACCTGCAAATTTCCTCAATTATCAACTTTGCTGCGCCTAAGACTTCACCAAAATCCACTGGTAAGCCTTCACCTCAAAAGAAAACCTGTAAACTCGTGCCCATTTTCATTTTCACCGTCGAAACTCCGTTTAGAGCCCGACCTCCACATAAAATCTTGCAGCAGCTCAGCATTTCCAAATTTCACCTCATTCCACCGTAAATATCAGTCCATTGAAGCTGTAATTATCCCTTTCCCCTCTGCATTTCTCCCCACAGTCCCTAAATCCAAAGAATTCATTAAGGAGAAGGGAAGTTGGCCCAAAAAACTCTGCAAATATTGCCTTCTTCATCATAGTGTCAAACATTCAAAGCTATTATTATATTTGAGTTCAGTCCCAGGTCCCTTTGCTATCATCACAAGCAAGTTTGTTTAACCAGCTGTTGCTTTAATCTTCCTTCTAAGCTCAAACATTGAAAAGTTCCATAATGGCCACTCCATCAACTCTAAACATCACTCCCATGAATCCACCAAACAAAGAGCTTGAGTCAATGGCCCTGGCTGACAGAGATTATCTTATTCAAGACCTAGTTGGGGACAGGAATCATTTGCATACCTATTGCCAACTAAGAAACAGCTTCCTTAACAACTCTGACATGTATGGAATATGGGAGTCCAATTTGCCACACTATTTCCTCCCCTCTGTCAATGTTTTTCCAGAGATTATTCACCTGTGTGCTGCAAATTATGAACCAAATCAGAGAGTTGTCAAGTCTCCATCTGGGAGCATACTTTTTTATATCACTCCTGACTCCATCAACCAGATGTTAAATTTCAAACAAATGCAGCTACTAGTTCCCTTCTCCATGAAGAACTTGCTGGAAGATGCCTCCTGGCTTCCTGGTCCCAAGATTGAAAGAATTGCTAAGACATTTATGAAGGCAGATTGCCAACCTAAGGAGCCACCTTCATTCCTATATGTCCATTTCAATGAGGTTGGCAAGCTACTAGTAGACATGATATCCTATGTGTTAGGCTTCAAAACAAGTGAACATGTGGATGAGACAGTGATGGTTCTGTTGTCTTCATTCAGCCAAGGGTAGCCTCCTTCTATCAAGTATAACTATGCCAAGTTCATAGCAAACAAAATTCATGACCAGCTCATAAAGCTAGATAGGGAGGGAGTCTTCAAATATTCCTCATACATCTACCATTTGTTCATGTATTATTAGTCTGAAAGCTTCCAGTGTCCCATCCAGAAATTGGATTCAAAAGGAGAAAGAAGATCTGTTGTCCTCTGGTCATCAATATTCCATCAAGTCCAACATTCTCCATACTCTTACTGTGAGTTCATTGACCAGTTTGTTTATCCAGTCTCTTGCGTCTTAATGAAAGCTCCTCCTCCCAGAATATCTTATGAGATGCAGAAGATATTGCAGCTATCTAAGGGCTACAAATTAGGTGATTGGTATCTATACCAGGATCACACTGTCATCAGAATCTATGGCTGTGAGATTTGTCCTTACAAGCTCCCAAGATATGTACCAATGAGGCTATTTGCCTTGGAATACTGCAGGCAGCTTATCAATTCAAATCTTACTCATTTTCACAGCCCCAAGAAGAAGGCTCGCCTGAAATTTAAAGACCACCTAGGCCCCTTTATCATGAACAAGAAGGAAGGTTGGCAAGATGTTGACCTAATACTGAAGGATCAACTTAAGTTGAAAAGAAGTTTCTGGTGGGTCCCTTACGACCCACTTGGCTTTATTAGTGCCAGAAGAGTCAAATATAGATTGACACACTATACACACTGCAAAATCCCACACATTGAAAATATGCTAATCAAGATGCCTGGGCACAAGACACTTTAGTTGAAGAATGCACTCAGGAGGAGATTATGGAACAAAATATTAAAGACCTTGAAAAAACTCTTGACTTAGATTCTTGTGAGCAGGTAACATTCAAGTTACCACAGCAAATAGCAGAGGGCACATTAGCTGCTACAGCTGCTCAACCCAGCCAAGCACCATCTTCATCAACAACAGGTACAACAAAAGGCAAAGAGCCAATGGACACAGAACAGGTGACTACAGAGCTGCCTGCTACTTCAATGGAGCAGTCCCAAGAACAGGCTCCTCCGCAGCAAACAGAGGCACCCCAAATGCCAGTTTTACAGACTCCTGCCCATGAGGAAAGAGGCAGAAAACGTGACAGAGAAGATTCCACACCTGCCAGTCGATCTACACAGTAGCCTGAATCTAAGAGGCAAAGAGTTGATTCTCCATTTGAGGAGGAAATCGGTGAAGAGATCCTTGAAAGCCCAAGGAGAGACAGAGAGGGAAGCCAACCAACACCTACCAGCTCTTTCCAACAAGAGTTAGACAGACAGCATGCCATGGAGGTGTTTTCCTCCACACAACAAAGCAAGAGACTAGCTAGTGTCAAAGCCAGCTTCAAAGAGATCAAAGCTCAAAATGAGCTACTAAAAGTGCAATTATATGACCAATTCCTAAAAGCAACACCTACCAAACAGGAAAGATTGATGGCAGCATATGATATCAAGGAAGAGAAAAAGATTCTCAGCCATTTCAAGCCCAAAGTTCAGCAGCCTCAGACAGCTGCAGACTATGTTAGGACAAATTTGCAGGTCATGGCCAAAGACATCCACCCCATGGACCACATTGAGCTACATAAAAAGACTGGTGAGATGGTCTATGCTACTTTAGCAGACAAGGCCACACTGGCTCATGAATTAAAAGAATCATTGAAGAACACTAACACTCAGTTAGATTTGGAAAGAATGTCCTCCACAGCTAAAGACAACATAATTAAAACATTGGAGGACATTATTCTTGACCTAGGACATGATCCTAAGGATCCTAAGGGTGTGAGGGCCCTTATGAAGAAGAAGGATGATGATATTGTTGCATTGAAAAAGCGATTGAGGTTGCCTCCTACTGAACACCCTCAAACTGCAGAGTTAGTGCAAGAGAAAGAAACTGAAGATACATTAGATTTGCTGATGAAAATGAATCAAAGAGTAATCCAGATGGAGGAAGAATTAGAAAGAGAAGCCCAGAGTAAGCAGTGAGAGGCAACCTCCCAGCCACCTCCAGCAATTCTAGCTAATGTCCCTGTTCCTCCTACATAGCCAGCAGCAATCCCAGAAGCCACATCAGCAACAACAACAGTAGCAACTACAACAGCATCTGAATCAAGCATGAGCATGGAAGAAATGATGAAAGTTGTCAAGGAGCTTGAGCTTCAGGCTACAGAGATAAAAGAGGCCAAAGAGAAATTGGCCAATATTGAAGGAAAGTATGACAAATCTAAAATGACAGTAGCTGAAAAAACAAGGGAAATTAAGGCCTTGAATGACAAAATTAAAGCCTTGGAGAAAGAGATAGCTTTACACAAAACCCTTATTGAAATAAAGAAGATTTTGTGGGCCAAGATAAATCAGTCAATCACTGACCAATGGAGGTCAATTCAAGCCATGTATGAACAAGTAGAACTAACTGGCCAAGCTCATTTTGAAACTCAGAGAGCCAAAACAGCATTAGGAAACATGCCTAAGGAGGCCAACAAAATGATCAACTTCTTAAATCATCAAACCAGGGAAGAACTGGCAGCATTACAGTTTATGAGCAGAACAGATGCCATATTGACAGCCAAGAAAGTGCTGACATTAAGAGGCTTTGTTCAAACTCTAGAAGCAAGATGTCAGGAAATGCAAAAGGATGTAGATAATTTTGAAATAAAGCTTGCAGCACTATAGACTAGAGGATTTCCCATCTTATTAACCAGCGCTGGAAGGTTATTAACACGTGACCAATATGCAACTAGGCTCAATAATTATGTCACAAATCAGCTTACTGCTTCATCAAGTTCTTCAGCACAGGCAGGACCTCCTTCAGGACAGACTCTCTATGATAAGCTGGAAAACTTATTTTACATGGAACATGAAGTTAACCACCTGTTTGAGATGCCACCCAACTATTACAATTATACAGAAGCGGATGAGCCACTCATCAAGATTCAAAGGCATCATCTTCCTCCTGAAGATTGGTGGCAAGCAATGCTGGCCATTTTACCTAGGTGATATCAGTCTTTGGCTCCTTTTTCAATTTTCAAATTCCATGTCAGCTACAGGTCAATAGTAAGCACCGATAAAGCACAAGAAAGAACAGGTGGAGCAGGTCAAATCAATGACAAAGAAAAGTACTGGAACAGCAAGCCCAAAAAGCGCGGATTTTGAAAACACAGCCCCAGCCAACTCAAATGGACTCAAAAATCAACATTTTCTGACAGAAAAGAATAGCTATTACATTTGTATTTACTTCAACATTTACTTTCTCACCAGCCGCTCCTTAGGAGTTGGTGAAAGAATTTATGAGTTAATAACTCATCCTCTAGATATTTTCTATCTCCTTTTTGTATATATATCCCCTCATAGGATGTATTTGGGGTTGGTTGGTTGATTTGCATGACTCATGGACTTGCGCTGTATTTTGTGAAGACTTCTATAATCAAAGATAGCTGAAGGCTTGGATGAGGAAATTGTCTGGTGTGGTTTTAATGCCTCAAGAGTAACTATGGAATTCTCGTGCTTCTACATGGTCTAATAAGTGTTTTTTACTTTTGTTTTCTGTTTTATGTATGTTGTGCCATACGTATGTCATGATCTAGATTACAGAAAGAAAGAATAGCTTAGAACTTGTTCAATATCACTCTATGCTCATTTCCTGTGATCTCTATATGTTTTTGTTCTGATTTAGGCATAAATATGAAATCCTCATGGCTCATATTTGCTCTATTTCATTCATGTATGACTGTTATGTAGGAATTCTTAATTGCTCCTATATGTTGTTCACCCACATTCCCTCTGTCAACTGAGTGAGAGATTCTTAACTGCCTTTCATCTGTGACCTCCATTTCATCCTCTTTCAGCTTCAATGTTGTTTCATGTGTAGCTATCCTGCTCCATATTCCTCTTGTGACCAAGAAAACGCACCAGCAGCTCTAAGCCATGACTCCATGCCCAATGGTTTGAATTTCTCACAGTTTGCAGTCCAACTCTGCCTAAATACATTCATCCTTCCCACCAAAACTTAAACAAAACCCAAGAGTATTATAACTAGCCTAAGATCACCTCAAAGCAAAGCTAAAACACAAAGAGAGAGCCCTCTCTGATTGCAGGTAGGCTAGGACCTGCAGTCCAAAGATTGGTTTGTGGTTACCTCGGCCGTATCCCTTAAGGAGCCAAGGGACAACCTGAGTGCTAACAGTATGTACTGATTATGTCACTAAATGGGTAGAAGCTAAAGCACTTCCTTTTGCTACTGAAATGTTTGTAGTTTCATTTCTTTTTTAGGATATTTTCACTTGTTTTGGTGTTCCAAGAGAAATTGTAATAGATCAAGGAACACAATTTACATCCAGATTAGTGTAGAAGCTTGTGGAGTAGTACAAAATCAATCATCAAAAGTCCACTCCATACCATCCACAAGTCAATGGACAAGTTGAGTCTACAAATAAGGTGATTGAAGCAATTCTTACCATGACTGTACACATACATAGGAAGGACTAGGCAGAAAAGCTTCCAGAATCTTTGTGGGCTTATAGAACTACATGGAGAAGTACTACATGACATACTCCCTATGAACTTGTTTATGGGAAGCAGGTCTTACTTCCAATAGAGTTACAAATCCAGACCTATAAAATAGCAGTCCAGTTGGATCTTGACTTATCATAAGCATAAAAGCAAAGGATGAGATAACTTAATGAGCTTGATGAAATAAGACAAGAAACCCTTTAGCAGGCCCGCCTAGTTCAGCAATAGAGATCCAGATGCCATGATAAGTACATTAAAGAAAGGAAATTTCATCCAAGAGATTGGGCATTACTCTTTGACTCAAAGCTCAATAATTTCCAAGGAAAAATCCAAACTCACTGGCTTGGACCTTATGAAGTTGAAAATGTCTTTGATAATGGTGCAGTTAGAATCAGGACTATTGATGCAAAGAAAATTCCTCTTTTAGTGAATGCACATCAACTTACACTTTACCAAAAGCCATTAACAAAAGAATAATTTGTCAGAATTTTCCAAGATAATTCGTAATTGAAGATGGTTGAGAAGAATTCTTCTTCTTTTCCACCTTAGAAATTTTATTTTTCTATATATATATATATATATATATATATATATAGAGAGAGAGAGAGAGAGAGAGAGATATTAAAAATATATATAATAATGTATAAACATGAAAACCAACATGTTGTTGGCATGCTTATACAGAAAATGTGAAGTGAAAATCAACTCATGTTGGCACCTTAAAATTTCTCTCTTCCAAAAATAAATTCCCCTTTCCTAAAAAAAAAATTCAGGTACAGAATTAGTAACTTTCTGTAGCTCAGACAAGTTTTTGCAGCTCTAATAATATTTATGTAGCCAATTTGATAAGAACACTTAGTGACTCGAATTGAAGAATAATTGACAGTGCAAAGTACCTGCAAAAGATATCAAAGGACAAATAAGGTTAGCAAATCAGCCAAAGTTATGTGATAATTTAATATTACAATAAGGGTTAATATATTTCATATATGAACTATGAGGACATAGCACTGTCGAAATAAAACGAAATTATTGCAAATCATGGGTGATGGTCACTTGCCTTGTTCCCATTTTGAATCTATCGAATTAATCGCTGAATCTTTAATTTGAATGTGCTCTAACGGTTAACTCATTTCCTCAGCCTTCATTATAATTCACTTGTTCTCTCATTTCTATGAATTCATATAGCCTCTCCATCTCTCCACCATTGAACGAAACCCTAACAACACCATTTTTCCCTTTCAAGTAAACAGTTTTTGAGACGAAGCAACTTCCATCATGGTTGTTATTGTCCGAACAGAACCAACAAGAAAGAAGTTCTTGGAAGGGTATCCTCAACTAGGGAAATGTTGCAAAAAGTACAATGGTTACAATTCATAGAGAAATTTGATGGTTTCCACACGGAGGTAACGAAGACTTTTGCACGTTCTTTTCATGGAACGAAGGTTGAAATAAGAGATGTCAATTTCACCATAACGGAGTCTTTGATTGCAGAAGCTACTGAATTACCCTAAAGTGGAGAAAAGTGGTTCAAAAACAGAGGAATCGATGGGGAAGATTGGAAAGTCTTATTGAAAAATCCAAACATGGACACTACCATCTTCACAAAAGGTATTCCTAGTACAGCCCTTAAAAGTAAATGGAGGAATTTTCTCCTTGTACTTCAGAAATTTATTACTTGTGAAGGTTGGTTTGGATGCATGTTTTTCTACCACATTAGGATAATGATGAATTTTCTTGAGGAACTGTTAGAGTCGGTTTGTTCAGCCCTCCGTCAGAGATCAAAACCTCTTTTGTTGCATTTCATTTTAGGTGTCCCATTCAGCTCGATCACCTGCATTCCATTAGTACCATCGATCCTCTGACGGAAGGGTCTTGTCGCCATACTTCTCTCATGTCATTCACCTGATGGTTGATGTCTGTTTATTAAAAAAAAATATACAGTCTTCTTTTCATTAAAAATTGCAAAAGTTTTCTTTAGGGTTTCAGTGTCAAGTAGGTCTAGGGTTTCATTAGGGTTTTGTCAATAAATACTTCAAAGTGTCCAATAATCACCAGCAGGCCATGAGGATGTTTTATCGTCATAAAATTTTGTTAATAAGTATCCGAAAATGTGTTTTTCCTCAAAACTCTGTTTTGAGGAAAAAACAGAGTATTTAGCCTTATTTGTATAAAAATCACGTAAATTTTGTTTTTGTCATCGCAAATTCCTTCATCTGCACCCTAGTTTCTTTCCTTAGCCTAAGAAGCTCCAACACCTGCAAAGACAAGCCAAGCTCAGGTCATTTCGCTCATTACAAAGTGAAAAAGCAGTGAAAAAGGTCCAAAACAGAGGTTGAAATAAAAGTTATTCGCAAAACATTATGAAAATAGGTTTTTGGAAAAATTAATTTGAAAAGCCAATGTATAAAACATGTCCCAAGTTTTGAAAGTTCATTTGCATGCCAAGAACAAAGAGGAGACAACTCAACGCAATTTTTGTGAACAAGTGAGAAATTGGGTGAAATTGGAAGAAAATTGGTCAGCGCAGCGCACTGGGCAGCAGACGCAGCGCACTGGTGAGGCGCGGTGTATTGGGCCTCAGAACCCATTGCAAAATAACACGGGCGCAGTGCACTGGGAAGGCGTGGTGCATTGGGCAAGCTGCGCGACGCACACAGCCAAAGAGCTCGAAAAACTTCCAAACTCGCTTCAATACCCCAAATTGCATCAATCGGTCTTGATACAAGTAGGTTGAGTCTTCAAAGCTATTTTCCATATAAGTTTGATGATGGTGTGATGGTGTATGTTTCATGGTGCTTGTGTAAAACAATCAAACCCTAGCTTTTAAAGTACCTCCAAGAAACTTGCTGGAAGGTTTTAATTCACTGTTGTGCCACTTAGTTCACTCCTTCATCCCATTTATCCATCAATTTCATTGCTCTTTAAGTTCCACTACCCCTTAATTTCATTAATTCCTTCCCCCAAATTCCCTTTCCCAAATTTTCAAATCCAAAACCCCTAAACCCTAATCCTATACATAAAATCCCAAACCCTCCCATATTTCCCTAATTAAGTCTATCCCAACATTCCAAAATTTCCCACTATTTTCCCCTCTCCTAATAGTCCCTTGTTTCACTATTTTCCCCTTGGTGACAGAGGTCAAGCACATCACTAAAGGGCAGTCCAACACAGTTTTATACACTAGCACCTATTTCTCCAAGGCAGTTTATTTACCAGCAGCCATGGCATCTACGTCATATGATCCTGAAGAAGAGAAACACAGTGACTCTCCCACAGAGGTACATGCACCCAGGAGGCCTCATAGAGGTGGCAAAAGCATAAAGGAAAATCACCAAAGCTACCCAAAGGAGGAGGGTAGAGTTCACGTCACTTAAGCAGGAGATCAATGCCTATTGGGAGTCTTGGCTCGAGAGAGTCAACGTACACTTAGAGAGACTACTAGACAGGGCCAATAGGGACAAAGCATTGTTGAGACACATGGCTTTTCACTACATGGCGCGGAACAAGGTTTGCAAGGCACGAATAAGGAATTTAAAGGCAAAACTAAGGAAGACATCAAAAAGGCAAAAGAGGCAAAAGGAGCATGATCGACTTCGGATATTGGTCGAAGCCTCTTTAGCCCAGCATGTCACTTGATAGAGAAGGTCCAGCTCAAATTTCAAGAAATTTGGAGCAATTTTTTGCATTTTGGAAATTTTTTGCACTAAAAAATAGGTTTTGCCTCCCTATGCGCGGCGCCACGTGGCGCTCACTTTTGCTAGAGGGCTCAAAATTTCAAAAACTTTACATTTTTGGATTTGGCATGAAAACTTATGATTACTGGTGCATGGACAAGAAATTTGGGCAATTTTTGAGTCCTCAAGAGGTCAAAAACACTCAAAAAATGACCTCTCTGCCCCTATTTTGACACACAGGAAGCAGTCCTGGGATATTTGATTTTTGGAGGGGCAAATGGACACCAAATTGAAAAACTCCACTTGGATTGGATAGTAGATAGGTAGGGATTTCCAACGAGCTATCATGAGCTCAATTTCGACTCTGGGAAGGGCCTCAAATTCAGCTCCAAAGTAGCGCAATGCATAGAGAATCAGGGGCGGCGCATAGAGGATTTTTGCCTATTTTTCACTGTACAGCTCAGAAATTCACCCAGTTTTGACTAGTTTCACTTTTTGATGTAACTATTGATATACCATGATGTAATTTTAGGACCATGATGTAATAGTGGCCCATTTTTACTTGTTCTAGAGGATTCATTCACTAGAAAGTGAAAATTTAATGAATGAATCAGTTTCCTACCATATAGAGGCAAGTTGTTTGATTGCCTAGATTTCAATTCCTTGTTTAGAATTGGTTCAAACAGCTCCTAGAATGATGAGCTCGACCCCTAGAGGCAATGGAATGGGTTTTTCTTGTCTATATTATTTAATTTCTAAGTCATTTTCATGGTTGGACACTTGGGATTGCTAGGTACTCCATTGTACATTTGATTTCTGCATTTTTGGCAAAGGAAAGACCAAGGTTTTGCAGCACTTGTTGGGATCCTTGTGGCTCTATGTTTTGATGGTGTTTTTTTTCATGCAATTGTAAGTTCATTGATGTTTATGTATGCCATTTCCGTTCTCTCTGCTTCTGAAATTAAACAAATTGAGTGACAAAGGTAGAATTCATGAGTTTGTTATGCTCTACCTTTTAGTTTTGTTTAATTTTCAATGTTTTCTTCAGTTTGAAGAGGATTCTTGATAGCCTCTTGCCATCTTCAGCTCCTCAGCAGTATTTTCTATCCATTCATTTAATATAAAGCATCAAAACTACTGCCTACCTTGCCCCAACCAGAACTCTGCAAAAATTTGGCCTCATCCCCGGACCCAAATTTGCCTTTCCCTTTTTCCAACAAAAAACCCCCAAAAACTCAAATCAAATCCTTGCACTTCATACCTAGCCTAAGATTAGTTGTTAAATCAGTCATCTCAAGCCCATCTGATTATCTTTTGCTGAGATTGACCCGGAGAGAGCCCTCTCCTGTCCTCGTAGGGCTAGCTACGAGGCTGAGCATGGTTTGATGTGGACCTAGAAGCTTACCTTTTTAGCCTGAGGTAAATCTAGGCTCTAATGATTTTTTTTTTTTTGTAAGTAATCATTTGTATTAAGAAAACAAACATATTGTACAAAGGGACTGCCCGGGCAGAATGAAGCCCGAAGCTCAACAGAGAACATGACAACTGGACCAAAAGACTTCCCAAAGAGCCCCTAAGAAAGCGGGCAGCCGGCAAGGATGAACCATCCACCTCGGCTTAGAGGAGTAGACAAGAAAAGAGCAGCACTGACCAAGAGACAAACAGGCTAACTAAGAAACAAGAGCCCGAGAAGGGGTTCTACCCAACATGGGTGGGAACCTCAGTTCGGCCCTTTTTTCCTTTCTTCTTACCCACTTTGACCCATCCAAGATGATCCGGCTTGGATGGAAAGACTTGCACACTGAGCTGTGCTGACTGAGAGATCTCCTTGTCCGAATCCGAAGGAGATGTCTCATGAGTACGTTTCTGCGAGGGAGGAGGGGCCGAAGACTCCACAGGACCTGTTGGGGGCGGGTCCTGTGCAGGCGAATCCTCCATCTCGTCCTCATTTTCTTCCTCTTCATCAGAGCTGGAACTGAAGTCATCCATGGGGAGCGGATCACAAGGCTTCCAGCTTTTGGATTTCGGCTTGGGAGCAGCCTTCTTCTTTTGGGCTGGAATCGCAAGACACGATCTGTGAAGGTGCCCGGTAAGATGGCAGTTTCTACAGCGGAACGCTGTATTCTCGTAATCCAAGGGCTGAGTCCAATGGAAGTCTCCAATCTTGAGAACGATCTGATCTGGTAATCCTTTGCTCATGTCTATTTCTGCGCAGATTCTTGCAAAGGTGTAGATGCTTTTTTCCCCTCTGGAGGTGTCTGTGGCTAGATGACGGCCTAGCTTGTTACCGATTCCTTCAAACACAGCGAAGTGCCATAAAGGAGCTGGGAGGTTGGGAAGTCTGACCCAGATGGGGATTTTGGTAATGATAGTTGTGGAGGGATCAAAATCTGGGAACCAGGGGGTTAAAAAAAGACCCGTTGAGTCCCAAAACCACGGTCCCTCAGTTAAAGCTTTTTGATAATCCTCACTGTCAACAAAAATCACAATGAAGAAGCCTTTAGAACAGAGAAGAACCTTGCAGTTGTTGGTCCAGTTGGAGTGAACCCATTTGTATAGGTCTTCTGTGCGTGGCCATAGATCGTTGAACCTGCAAATGATGCCCTTTTCGACAAACAGTTGGAACTGTCTGTCCATAATTGGATGCACTATTTCAATGGAGGGGGTTTCCTCCATTTTTTCCACCAAAAAAGGTTTTGGACCTTGGACTGCTGGAGCTGCATTCTTGGGTTTCTGGGCATGGACAGCATCTCTGTAAGAGAATGCTGCTGCTGAAGATGACTGTCCAGCCGCCCCCCCTCTTAAACGAAGGGATAGAATGATGGCAGCATTTCTTTGAATATTGTAAACAGAAAGGGGTAAGAGGTCTTCAAGCTGTTTACCTTTGAAGAGGAGCCTTTGAGAAGCTACAGGAATCCCCACCCTGAGATTCGGTTTATGTTTGAGGTCCTGCACAAAATCTGAAGAGCTCACCCATTGGAGCAGAGTTTTGCCTGAGAGGAGCGTGATGCAGATCTGGAAGGACTCAGAAGGCTTCTGAATCTGTCATTCTCTGCAAGACTGAGGCGAGTCTCTTTGTTGCGTTCTGTCAAACAATTGCCACGCATCCTCCCTGCGTAGGCTTATTTCAGGTGTTCTGAGACTCGGATTTTCTGGAAGCATTAACAAGCTTTCAATCCTTGAGGGATACTCGGAAAGGAACTGATACACAGGAAAAGGGATATACAGAGTAGCCCCGCTTCCCGCCCTCAAAAAGATCCGGGGAAGAGAGACCCAACCGGGGGAAAACCTTATTAGTAAAAAGGAAAAAAAGCCTTCAGGCTGAGGGGACTCTGTCTGAGCCGCTAACAGGTAGCGGAGTCCGAACAGGGCTGCGCTCGAACCCCTGCTGAAGTCCAGGCAAGAGCAATCCTGGGAGAAATCGGAAACAGGAAGGACGTCGGTATAGTGGACAGCCCCTACGCCGACAGAGCTTTGCTGGAGAGAATAGCTACGCAGCAGAAACAAATCGGGCCAGCCAACCATGAGGTCAGAGCCTTGGAGGGGAGGTGCTGCGGAGATGCAGCGAACCCAGGCTGCGTCGGACAGATGGAAGTTGGACCTGCAACAAACCCTATTTGCCACCATACTCCTAATCGTCGGTATATCCTTGAAATGATTAGGCTCTAATGATAACATAAAATGAATCTCCCATATTTTCTCTTGCACAACCTTAATAAAATGTCAATGAATGTTTATAAGAAAATTTAGTTCATAGACAATACAATGTACCATCATGGATTGATAAAAATCTTGATTGAGTTTCACCTTCAAAGTATAGGTGATAATTGGGAAATTTTTCTAGTAAGAAATCATTTTGAAGAGAAAACCCTTGAATAGCCTAGTGGTAGTAGAACCCTCAGGGGAAGGAAGAGAAAAATGGAAACATTGAAAGAACAAGAACCCCAGTCCCAATAGGAATTATCAGAGGATGAACTACCCATAGTAGATATTTTGTAGAAAAGGAAAAAAGGGAATCTTAGAAGAAAGAAAGCTAGCAAGGAAACAGATGATTTTTCCCAAACAAAGATCCTTCCTCAGAAAGACAATCCAAAAGCTAAGAAGAAAAAAACTCAGGGATTGCCAACCACAGGTCTAAGAAGAAGTACTAGATTAAACACGGTACAACAAGCAATCTCAGGTGTTGCAAGATATATCAATATTGAGGAGAAAGAACAAATTGAAGACCTTGAGGATCTCTAGGAGAATCACTAAAACTATCACCAAGGTGTCACCATCCCTCTTCAATTCACCTCCAAGAATTCCAGTACATAGTCCAGGTGTTGATCTTGTTCAACAAGAAATTTATGATTAAATAGAGTCATCAGAAAGGAAGGAGGCAGCAACTAAAGAGTCAATCCAAATTCCAGGAGAAGGAAGTAATCAATTTAATGAGCCACAAGAACCTTTAGCTTCTAATGTTTTAAAGAAAGAAATCTTTGAGCTGGAGACATTAAACAAATACCTAAAAAATGAATATCAAACAATGAAAGTACAAAATGGGATTCAAATTGCTAAGAGTGACAATCTTATTCTTCACCTGAGTCTATGGTACAAAAAGAACAAGAAGTTGAAAAAAGAAAATAAGGAAATGCAAAGAGAAATCATCAACCTAAAGTATAAGATCCTCATGAAGAAACCAAGGATGGCAGTGGCTGCCAGAAAGAAGAAGAAATTAAATCCTGAATGTGATAACCAAAAGGCACAAGAGAATGACAATGATGAGTTAGATGAGGACATATAAAACCTCCAGTGTGGGGGAATGTAGAGTCCAAGGACTACTTTACCTTGACACCCTTTTTACTCATATTTCCTCCTTTTCCCTATTCTTTTCACCTAAATAAATGCCATGAATATAAGGTTTTGTTAAGATAAGCACTTACATGTCCACTTTTTCATATTATGTCCATATACCTTATTGTTTTATTAAATTTTTCATTTAGCTATGGAATTGACCTGATTCTGCAGCTAATCCACATATCCGCAACGACCTCCATTGTTGACAGGGTTCGAGTGCACCAAATCAGCAAAAGAAGATATGGATAGATGAGGAATGATCCCCTCATGGATTCTTTCCTGTTATCTCGGACCAATCCTTTAAGATAATCGCACTGCAATGCGGTCAACCTCAAAGTTGACTGCAAGATAATGTGTTAGAACAGAGTCCGAATTTTACGAAATATTATCAGTTTTCTTATTCAAATAGAAAATCGATGATTAAGCGATATAATATGGTTCGATATGGATTGCAATGAATATACTTAGGCTTAAAACTCTCATGTTGTTATTTGAGAAAATGTTATAAGAACAATGGTCGCTCTATGTTTTGGTATGCGTTGTTGTATGTAATTTTGAGAACATTCTGTTAAAACTATTTTCGATTAATAGAATTCGGTTCATACTTTCCATGTTGCATTGATTAAAGTTGTTGAATGCCTCGTGGAGGACCCTGCGTGCAGATCAAGTCTTTGACTCATTACAAATAGATTTCCTTTGGTTTCTTAGAGTTAAATTATGGATGCTCTGTTTTATGTTTTAAGATGCAGTCCAATGGAGTTCTTGATTGAATTGACATCTGCATCAGAAATTTCATTTTCTTTCTACCTAGCATAGTTTGATCATCTCATTTTCTTTCTACCTAGTATAATTCAGTTATCTCATTTCACGGTTTGGTTGTTTTATAGCTTATCAATTTAGTTCTTGTTTTACTTTTGCATGAGTGAAGCTGCAATAGTTAAAGAGTGGTAGTATTTTTCCTGGCAATTGACTTCAAGCATCATTCATTCCCAATTTGATAAAGAAGATCTCCTTTGCACATGCTTTCATAGTTAGTCTAGTTTGGTTGCAGCATAAAATTCAGAATAAAATCAAAAACAGTCTAACAGAGTAGATTTTAGGATCACTCTTCAACCATCCACAAAACTTTATTCAATTAAGATTAATTTTAGAATAACTAGCTAACATATTTTAGGGACAATATTCTAATAAAGATAGTAACACCATTTCCATACTAATTCTAGATTTAGACTTTAACTATAGCATAAACACTTTAACGACATAAATAACTTCTAACACATACAATGCACTTATGCTTCATCAGTTTACTTGCCCTGGTCGATAATTTATGCTTACAATTTAAGAACATTAAATTGACTAAACATTTTGGCGTTGTTGTCGAGGAATTATAAATAGAAGTTAAAAATTAAAAATTAAAAATTAAAAAAAAAAAAAACCATCAATTCAAAACATGATATATGTAGGGATAGAGACTCTAGAGGTAGATTTGTAGGATGAGGAAGAATCTTAATTCCCACAAATCCACTCACTTCACCATGACTTCAAAATTCCACACCACCTACTCAAACCCGAATTCCATTTGCAGGTTGACAAATACTTCCTGAAGTCTCAAGATCAAAAATCCAATCTAGAACTTCACATACTTCATCTATTGAAGCTGTAATATAAGAAAATCCTACATCCCCAACTTCCAGAGTAGTTTTTCTACCTTCCACTGGTGAAGAAATTCTAGGAGAAGAATTAGAAATTCCTAGTGAAGAAGAGGAACAAGAAACTTATTTTGGCCACCCATTGATAGAGGAACCAGAAGAATCAGAAGAACCTTATATTAGTTCTAAGGAATTTGTCATGGCTAAAGAAGGGGATGGAGAGGTACACAATATCAATGGTGAGGAAAATAAGATTGGAGGAGGTAGAGGTAGAGGAGGAGATGGAGATAGGAATAGATGAGGGGATAGAGGTAGAGGAAATCAAGATCCTTTTGGATTTCCTATTTTCGATGAAGATACAACCCTCACAATGAAAAATATTTCACCTTCTATTCTTCCTAATTTCCATAGAAAAAGAAGTGAACACTTATAGACATTTCTCTTTGAATTCCAAGTATTATGCAGATCATATGATTATCTGCATGATGCTCAGAAATTGAAATTGTTCCATGTTGCCTTAAAGGATTCAGAATTTAAATGGTTCATGAGTTTTGGGATGAATTCTATAAGAACATGGGCACAAATGAAAGAGGCTCTCTTAGGAAAATATACAGATTATTGTATGCCTAGTAACATTAAAGATGAAGTCTTCAAAATGACACAAAAGGAAGATGAAAATCTTGAAGACTTAGTAGAGAGATTTGTCTATAATATTAAAAGACCAAAAATGGATAATTTGGAGAAGGAAACTTTGAAAGCCCTCCTACTCAAAGCTATCAAAGATGAATGGATCGATCTCCTTAACTTAACAGGAAAAGGAGATATTTCTCAATTACCATATGCAGATATATGTGATTTATGTGTACATATCTCAAGGGGTAAAGCATGAGTTGGAAAGAGTCCTAGAGACCCTCTCTTATCAAGAATTAATATATCTACAGCTGAGACAGTTAGTAGGGCAGAATTGGGAAGCTTGCTTGTTACTTCCAAGACAGATATTTTAGGGAATCTAAGTGAACAGATAGACGCCCTTCAAATATATAATAAGCAAAAATCCAAAAATGTTGCATTATCCATTTTCTATCCTAGATGTTGAAAGAAGCAGGCCCTAATAGAGTGTCCCTTAGATTCAAAAACTATAGAAACTTGTTCCGTATGTGCAGATAACCATGAAACTAAGGAGTGTCCTTCTTTACCAGGTCTCAAAGTTGTATTTAATGATGAAGGGATATCGGAACAAGTAGACCCCCTTTACTTTATTTCCAAGAGACCATGGCAGATCTCTCAACTAAATCAACCACAATGCTTCAGACCACAACAATTTTCTAAGTCTTCACAAAATAATTGGAATCCATCTTAGAAGCCTTGGGTTCAGCCACAATCACAATCTTGGAATCAGGGATGGAAAAATCCTTATGGGTATTATGCTCAATATCAACAATATTCACCATCCTATCCTAATATTCCACCACAATTCCTTCTCCAATCTAATAAAATCCCTCAAGTCCAAGTTCAGACCCAAAATCCACAACTCTCCCAACCATTTGAACAAAAACCAAATCAACTACCCGCTCAACCACTTTCGAATCCTAATAATAAAATGTCACAACAACCTGTTTACAATAAGGAAGGGAAAAATGCTCAAACTTATGTAATAACTCCACTAGATCTAAATAATGTCCAATTAAGGTCTGGAAGAGTATTGCGAGGAAAACCCCATGTTGTTATTCAGGAAGCAAGGACAAATCCTCAAAAACATAAAAATCAATTTGAAGAAGGAGAGACCTCTCTCCCTCAAAAAGAGAATAATCAAACAGAAAATGTTCCATTAAATACCCATGTTGTAGAACAACATTTGGTATCCATTAGACCACCTTTTCCTGAACGGTTGAAAATTGATGAAGGAGTATAAAAACAAATCACATTTCCTTATTATAATATGATGGATGAATTAAGAAATGTCTGTATAAAAATTCCTTTATTACAAGCCATAAAAGAAATACAAATCTTTGCAAATACAATTAAGGAATTAAGTACTCAAAGATCAGGAAGAAAAAGAAAAGACATAAAGAGAATTCAATTAGTTGGGAAAGTTGTAGACATCATGTTGGGGAAAACAACAATCCAAAAATATCTAGATCTAGGGAGCCCCATTGTAAAAATTCACATCAATGGAATTGAAATACCAAACACACTGATTGATCTAGGAGTAGCCATAAACATAATGAGTAAACAAGTTATGGATTCACTTAGGCTTCCTAACCTTCAATACACACCAACACTATTACAATTAGCAGATAGGTCTGTAATTAAACCTGATGGCGTGTTGGAAGATGTTTGTGTATCCTTAGATTCTTGGGAATATCCTGTTGATTTCATGGACTTAACACCCAAGAATAATCTAGGAGGACATCCATTAATCCTGGGAAGACTTTGGTTAGCTATAGCTGATGGTTTCATCAGTTGAAGATCAGGTGACATCTTTATCTCAGATGGAAATTCTACAAAGAAATTTACATTATACCCACCTACAAGAACAACAATAGAAATAGAGAATGAAGAATGGATAGATGATGATGATGATATACAACCTGTTTTCACTATTGAGCAAGTAAGAGAGGAGGATCAAATTTTAAATCTATTGGAAAATAACGAATCTTCCTCACATTATGACTGTAGTCAAAATGAATATCTCTCATCTAGACAAGTATCATTTCTCTCCATGGAGAAATTTGTGAATTCTTTAATATAAATTTTTCTAGGTAAAACTTTGAATGTTAATGAAAACTTGGAAGAATTACAAAAGAATCAACTGGTAGAAGTTTTACAAAAACATTCTTCTGCTTATGCATGGGAATAAATTAATATGAGAGGAATTGATCCTAAGACTTGCATACATCATATCTACATTGAACAAAGTGCAAGACCAGTTAGACATCCACAACGAAGAACGAACCCAAATCTAAAATAAATTGTTGAGAAATTACAAAAGCTACTAAATGTAAATTTCATCTATCCAATATTAGACAGTCAGTGGGTTTCACCCCTAGTAATCGTTCCAAAGAAAAATCAAAAATGGAGAGTATGTATTGATTACAAGTAATTGAATAAAGCAACATTAAAAGACCACTTTCCACTTCCTTTCATAGATAAAGTCTTGGACACATTAGCAGGGAAAAAAGTATTTTTCATTTTTGTACAGTTTTAGTGGATATAATCAGATTTAGGTAGCACCTGAAGATCAATATAAAACCACATTTACCTGTCCATGGGGAACTTATTCTTACTGAGTACTTGCCTTTGGATCATACAATGCTCTGGCAACATTCCAAAGAGCAGTCCTTGGAATTTCCTCTGATCTTATTCATGATTGTGTGGAAGTGTATATGGATTATTTCATAGTTTATGGAGATTATTTTATGAAGCACTTGAAAATTTAGAAAAAAATTTAATAATATGTAAAGAAACAAATCTTTCGTTAAGTCATGAGAAATGTTTTATGATGTTTAATGAAGGAATTGTTTTAGGTCACCATATTTCAGGAGATGGAGTTAAGGTAGACTCATCTAAATTTGAGGTCATTTCTAAATTATCAGTGCCAGATTATCATTAGATACCTAATGAATAAACCAATCACTAATGGAAGAATAACCAGATGTATCTTATTGTTAAAAGAATTCAACATCACCATTCAAGATAAACCTGGAAAACAGAATACAATTGCTGACTTTTTATCTAGAATTCAGAATGATAATAATGATCAACGTGTGGAGGATAAATTTCTTGATGAATATCTTTTTGCAATATCAACTAAATCACCTTGGTATGCAAATAATGCTAACTATTTAGCTACAAGGAAAATTCCATTTCATTTGTTTCCTAGAGAAAAGAGGAGGATAGTTCACAACAGCACATCTTATTCATGGATAAATGAAGAATTATACAAAACAGGACCAGATGTCATCATCAAAAGATGTGTTCGAGAAGATGAAATACCAAAAATACTTAAAGCATGCCATGATGAACCATGTGGAGGACATTTTTTTGACAAAAGAACTGCTTATAAAGTCCTACTTTTAGGAAATTATTGGCCTTCCATTTTCAAGGATACTAAGGAATATGTTAAAAGACGTGACAATTGTCAGAGAATGGGCAAACCTACTCCTTCAAATGAAATTCCATTACAACCACAGGTACTCATTGAACCATTTGAAAAATGGGCACTACATTTCGTTGGCCCAATCAATCCGCCTTCAAAGCAAAAAGGGTATATCCTGGTATGTATTGATTATGTCACTAAATGGGTAGAAGCTAAAGAACTTCCTTTTTCTACTGAAAATTTTTCTACTGAAAATGTTGTAGTTTCATTTCTTTTTTAGGATGTTTTCACTCGTTTTGGTGTTCCAAGAGAAATTGTAACAGATCAAGGAACACAATTTACATCCATATAAATGCAAAATCTTTTGGAGCATTACAAAATCAAGCATCAAAATTCCACCCCATACCATCCACAAGCCAATGGAAAAGTTGAGTCTACAAATAAGGCGATTGAAGTAATTCCTGCCAAGATTGTGCACTTACATAAGAAGGACTGGGTAGAAAAGCTTCCAAAAGCTTTGTTGGCTTATAGAACTACCTGGAGAAGTACTATAGGACATACTCCCTATGAACTTGTTTATGGAAATCAAGTCTTACTTCCAATAGAGTTCGAGATCCAGACCTATAAAACAACAGCCCAGTTGGATCTTGACTTATCAAAAGCACAAAAGCAAAGGATAAGACAACTCAATGAGCTTGATCAAATAAGACAAGAAGCCCTCCAGAAGACTAGCCTAGTTCAGCAACAGAGACCAGATGCCATGATAAGTACATTAAAGAAAGTAAATTTCATCCAGGAGATTGGGCATTACTCTTCGACTCAAAGTTCAAGAATTTCCAAGGAAAATTCCAAACTCACTAGCTTGGACCTTATGAAGTTGAAAATGTCTTTAACAATGGTGCAGTTAGAATGAGGACTATTGATAAAGAGAAAATTCCTTTTTTAGTGAATGGACCTCGACTTAGACTTTATCAGAATCCATAGACAAAAGAAGAATTTGTCAAAATTTTCCAAGTTAGTTCAGAATTGAAAATGGTTGAGAAGAATTCTTCTTCTTTCCACGTTAAAAATTTATTTTTCGATATATATATTATATATATATATATATATATATATATATATATATATATATATATATATATATATATATATATATATATGAAAAATAGTAATAATAATTTATAAACATGAAAACCAACATTTTGTTCACATGCTTATAAAGAAAATTTGAAGTGAAAACCAACTCATGTTGGCACCTTAAATTTTCTCTCTTCAAAAAATAAATTCCCCTTTCCTAAATTTTTTTTTTTTTTCAGCTACATAATTAGTAACTTTTTGCAACTCAGACAAGTTTCTGCGGCTCTAATAAGATTTTGGTAGCCCATTTGGCAGGAACACTTAGTGACTCAAATTGAAGAATAATTGAAAGTGCAAAGTACCTGCAGACATATCAAAGGACAAATAAGGTTAGAAAATCAACCGAAGGTATGTGATACTTTAATCTTACAATAAGGGTTAATATATGGCATATATGAACTATGAGGACATAGCACTGCCGAAATAAAACGAAATCATTGCAAATCGTGGGTGATGGTTGCTTGTCAAAAATCATCATAATCCACCATTTTCACTCTTGTCTTGTCCCCATTCTGAATCTACTATCGAAGTAATTGTTGAATCATTAATTTGAATGCGCACTAACGATTAACTCATTTCTACAGACTTCATTATAATTCACTTTTTCTCTCATTTCTTCGAATTCATATAGCCTCTCCATCTCTCTACCACTGAACGAAACTCTACCAACACCATTTTTCCCTTTCAAGAAGACAGTTCTTGAGACGAAGCATCTTCCATAATGGGTTTTATTGTCTAAACAGAACCAGTAGGAAATAAGTTCTTGGAAGGATACCCACAGACCAGGGAACTGTTGCAAAAAGTACAGTGGTTACAATTCATAGAGAAATTTGATAGTTTCCATAGGGAGGTAACAAAGACTTTTTCACGTTCTTTTGATGGAATGGAGGTTGAAATAGGAGATTTCAAGTTCACCATAATGGATTCCCTGATTGCAGAAGCTACCGATTGACCCAAAAGTGGCGAAAAGTGGTTCAAAAATAGAGGAATCGATGGGGAAGATTGGTGCTCGCCGTTGTATGTAATTTTGAGAACGTCTATTTAAAACTATTTTTGATTAATGGACTTTGGTTCCTACTCTCCTTTTTGTGTTGATTAAAGTTGTTAAATGACTCATGGAGGACCCCTTTGTTCATATCATCTCTTTGACTCATTGAAAATAGATTTCCTTTGGTTTCGTAGAGTTAAATTATGGATGCTTTGTTTTATGTTTTAGGATGCAGTCCAATGGAGTTCACAATTAAATTGAAATCCGCATCAGAAATTTCATTTGCTTTCTACCTAGTATAATTCAGTTATCTCATTTCACAGTTTGGTTGTTTTATATCTTATCAATTTAGTTCTTGTTTAAATTTTGCATGAGTAAAGCTTCAATAGTTAAAGAGTGACAGTCTTTTTCCTGGCAATTGAATTCAAGCATCATTCATTCCCAATTCGATAAAGTAGATCTCCTTTGCACATGCTTTCATAGTTAGTCTAGTTTGGTTGCAGCAAAAAATTCATAATAAAATCAAAAATAGTCTAATAGAGCAGACTTTAGGATCACTCATCAACCATCCACAAAACTTTATTCAATTAAGATTAACTTTAGAATAACCAACTAACATATTTTAGGGACAATACTCTAATATAGGCAGTAACACCATTTCCATACTAATTCTAGATTTAAACTTTAACTATAGCATAAACACCTTAACGAAATAAATAACTTCTAGCACATACAGTGCACTTGTGCTTCATCAGTTTACCTTCCTTGGTCAATAATTTATGCTTACAATCTAAAAACATTAAATTGACTAAACATTTTGGCATTGTTGCTGGGGAAGTACAAATAGAAGTTAAAAAAACAAAAAACAAAAATCATCAATTCAAATCATGATATGCGTAGGGATAGAGACTCTAGAGGTAGATTTGTAGGATGAGGAAGAAGCTTAATTCCCACAAATCCACTCACTTCATTACAACTTCGAAATTCTACACCACCTACTCAAACCCGAATTCCATTTGTAGGTTGATAAAGACTTCTTGAAGTCTCAAGTTCAGAAATTTGATATAGAACTTCACCGACTTCATCTATTGAAGTTGTAATTGAAGAAAATCCTACATCCCCAACTACTGAAGTAGTTTTTCTACCTTCCACTAGTGAACAAATTCTAGGAGAAGAATTATAAATTCCTAGTGAAGAAGAGGAACAAAAAACTTATTTTGGCCACCCATTGATAGAGGAACCAGAAGAATCAGAAGAACCTTACATTATTTCTAAGGAATCTATCATGGCTGAAGAAGGGGAAGGAGAGGTACACAATGTCAATGGTGAGGAAAATAGTATTGGAGGAGGTAGAGGTAGAGGAGGAGGTGGAGATAGGATTAGAGGAGGGAGTAGAGATAGAGGAAATCAAGATCCTTTTGGATTTCCTATTTTCGATGAACATACAACCCTCACAATGAAAAATATTTCACCTTATATTCTTCCTAATTTCCACGGAAAAAGAAGTGAAGGCCCATAGACATTTCTCTTCGAATTCGAAGTATTATGCAGACCATATGATTATCTGCATGATGCTCAAAAACTGAAATTGTTTCATGCTACCTTAAAGGATTCAGCTTTAAAATGGTTCATGAGTTTAGGGATGAATTCTATAAGAACGTGGGCACAAATGAACGAGGCTTTCTTATGAAAATATAGAGATTATTGTATGCCTAGTAAAATTAAAGATGAAGTCTTCAAAATTACACAAAAGGAAGATGAAAATCTTGAAGACTTAGTAGAGAGAATTGTCTATAATATTAAAAGAGCAAAAATGGATAATTTGGATAAGGAAAATTTGAAACCCGTCCTACTCAAAGATATCGAAAATGAATGGATTGATCTCCTTAACTTAATAGGAAAAGGAGATATTTCTCAATTACCATTTGCAAATATATGTGATCTATGTGTACATATCTCAAGGGGTAAAGCACAAAAGATTCCTAGAGACCCTCTCTTATCAAGAATTAATAAATATGCAGTTGGGACAGCTAGTAGGGCAGAATTGGGAAGCTTGTTTGATACTTTCAAGATAGATATTTTAGGGAGTCTAGGTGAACAAATAGACACCCTTAAAATACAGAATAAGAAAAAATCTGAAAATTCTACATTATCCATTTTCTATCCTAGATGTCGAAAGAATCATGCCCTAAGAGAGTGTCCCTTAGAATCAAAAACTATAGAAACTTGTGCCATATGTGCATGTAACCATGATACTAAGGAGTGTCCTTATTTACCAGGTCTCAAAGCTATATTTAATCATGAAGGGATATCGGAACAAGTAGACCCCCTTTACTTTATTGCTAAGAGACCATGGAAGAACTCTCAACCAAATCAACCACAAGGCTTCAGACCACAACAATTTGCTCAGTCTTCACAAAATAATTGGAATCCATCTTGGCAGCCTTGGGCTCAGCTAGAATCACAATCTTGGAATCAGGGATGGAAAAATCCTTATGGGTCTTATGCTCAATAAAAAAAATATTCGCCATCCTATCCTAATCTTCCACCACAATTCCTACCCCAATCTAATCAAATTCCTCAAGCCAATCAGTTACCTCAAGTCCAAGTTCAGAGTCAAAATCCACAACTCTCCCTACCATTTTCACAAAAACTAAATCAACTACCCGCTTAACCACTTCCGAATCCAAATAATAAAATGTCACAACAACCTCTCTACATTATGGAAGGGAAAAATCCTCAAACTTATGCAATAACTCAACTAGATCTAAATAATGTCCAATTAAGGTCTAGAAGAGTGTTGCAAAGAAAACCCCCTGTTGTTCTTCAGGAAGAAAGGACAAATCTTCAAAAACATAAAAATCAATCTAAAGAAGGAGAGACCTCTCTCCCTCAAAAAGAGAATAATCAAAGAGAAAATGTTTCTATAAATACTCTTGTTGTAGAACAAGCTTCGGCATCCATTAGACCACATTTTCCTGAACGATTGAAAATTGATGAAGGAGTAGAAAAACAAATCACATTACATGATTATGATATGATGGATGAATTAAGAAATGTTTGTATAAAAATTCCTTTATTACAAGCCATAAAAGAAATACCAATCTTTGCAAAAACAATTAAGGAATTAAGTACTCAAAGATCATGAAGAAAAATAAAATACATAAAAATAATTCAATTAGTTGGGAAAATTGTAGACATCATGATGGAGAAAACAAAAATCCAAAAATATCTAGATCCGAGGAGCCCCATTGTAAAAATTCACAACAATGGAATTGAAATACCAAGCACACTGATTGATCTAGGAGCAGCGATAAACATAATGAGTAAACAAGTTATGGATTCGGTTAGGCTTCCTAACCTTCAATACACACCAACACTATCACAATTAGTAGATAGGTATGTAATTAAACCTGATGATGTGTTGGAAGATGTTTGTGTATCCTTAGATTCTTGGGAATATCCTGTTGATTTCATGGTATTAACACCCAAGAATAATCTAGGAGGACATCCATGAATCCTAGGAAGACCTTGGTTAGCTACAGATGATGCTTTCATTGGTTGTAGATCAAGTGACATGTTTATCTCATATGGAAATTCTACAGAGAAATTTACATTATACCCACCTGCAAAAACAACAATAGAAATAGAGAATGAGGAATGGATAGATGATGATGATGATGATGATATACATTTTGTTTTCACTACTGAACAAGTAAGAAAGGAGGACCAAATTTTAAATCTATTGGAAAATAATGAATCTTCCTCACATTATGACTGTAGTCGAAATGAATATCTCTCATCTAGATAAGTATCATTTCTCTCCATGGAGAAATTTGGGAATTCTTTAATAGAAATTTTCCTAGGTAAAACTTTGAATGTTAATGAAAACTTGGAAGAATTACAAAAGAATCAACTAGTAGAAGTTTTACAGAAAAAATATTCTGCTTATGCATGGGAATACACTAATATGAGAGGAATTGATCCTAAGACTTGCATACATCATATCTACATTGAACAAAGTGCAAGACCAGTTAGACATCCACAACGAAGAATGAACCCAAATCTAAAAGAAATTGTTAAGGAGGTATTACAAAAGCTTCTAAATGTAAATTTCATCTATCCAATATCAGACAGTCAAGCGATTTCACCCCTAGTAATCGTTCCAAAGAAAAATGGAAAATGGAGAGTATGTATCGAACATTATCAGGGAAAATGTATTTTTCATTTTTGGACGGTTTTAGTGGATATAACCAGATTTAGGTAGCACCTGAAGATCAAGATAAAACCACATTTACCTGTCCATGGGGAACTTATACTTATCGAGTACTTCCCTTTGGATTATGCAATGATCCAACAACATTCCAAAGAGTAGTCCTCGGAATTTTCTCCGATCTTATTCATGATTGTGTGGAAGTGTATATGGATGATTTCACAGTTTATGGAGATTCTTTTAACGAAGCACTTGAAAATTTAGAAAAAAAATTAATAACATGTAAAGAAACAAATCTTTCGTTAATTCATGAAAAATGTTTTATGATGTTTAACGAAGGAATTGTTTTAGGTCACCATATTTCAAGAGATGGAGTTAAGGTAGACTCATCTAAAGTTGAGGTCATTTCTAAATTATCAGTGCCAGATTGTCAACGAGATGTTAGAAGTTTTCTTGGTTTCACTGGATATTATAGAAGATTTATAGAAAACTTCACAAAAATTGCTTCTCCACTCTTTAAACTACTTACCAAGGACTGTGAATTCAGTTGGAATTCTGATTGTCAAGCTACCTTTGAAACTTTGAAAAAGAGAATTTCTGAAGCACCCATCTTAAAAGGACCTAATTGGAAATTTCCTTTCCATATATCAACTAATGCTTCAGATACAGCCTTAGGAGTTGTGTTAGGAAAAAAAGACCCTACTCCCTATGCAATCTATTATACCAGTAAAAATTTAACTCCTACAGAGCTAAATTATATTGTAACTGAGAAGGAGTCTTTAGCCATAGTTCATGCCATTAACAAATTTAGACGTTATATTGAAACTTTCATTCTCACAGACCATTTTGCCATTAGATACCTAATGAATAAACCAATCACTAATGGAAGAATAACTAGATGGATCTTATTGTTATAAGAATTCAACAACACCATTCTAGATAGACCCGAAAAACAGAATACAATTGCTGACTTTTTATCTAGAATTTAGAATGATAATAATGATCAACTTGTGGAGGGTAAATTTCCTGATGAATATCTTTTTTCAGTGTCAACTAAAACAGCTTGGTATGCGATATTGCTAACTATTTAGCTACAAGGAAAATGCCATTTCATTTGTCTCCTAGAGAAAAGAGCAGGATAGTTCACAACAGCACATCTTATTCATGGATAAACGAAGAATTATACAAAACAAGACCAGATCTCATCATTAGAAGATGTGTTCGAGAAGATGAAATACCGAAAATACTTAAAGCATGCCATGATGAACCATGTGGAGGACATCTTTTTGACAAAAGGACTACTTATAAAGTCCTACTTGTAGGATATTATTTGCCTTCGATTTTCAAGGATACCAAGGAGTATGTTAAAAGATGTGACAGTTGTTAGAGAATGGGCAAACCTACTCCTTCAAATGAAATGTCATTATAGCCACAGGTACTCATTTAACCATTTGAAAAATGGGCACTAGATTTTGTTGGTCCAATCAGTCCACCTTCAAAGCAAAAAAGCTATATCCTAGTATGTACTGATTATGTTACTAAATGGGTAGAAGCTAAATCACTTCATTTTTCTACTGAAAATGTTGTAGTTTCATTTCTTTTTTAGGATATTTTCACTTGTTTTGGTGTTCCAAGAGAAATTGTAACAAATCAAGGAACACAATTTACATCCAAATTAGTGCAGAAGATTGTGAAGTAGTACAAAATCAAGCATTGAAAGTCCACTCCATACCATCCACAAGCCAATGGACAAGTTGAGTCTACAAATAAGGTGATTGAAGCAATTCTTACCAAGACTGTACACATACATAGGAAGGATTGGGCAGAAAAGCTTCCAAAAATTTTTTAGGCTTATATAACTACATGAATAAGTACTACAAGACATACTCCCTATGAACTTGTTTATGGGAAGCAGGTCTTACTTCCAATAGAGTTCTAGATCCAAACCTATAAAACAGCAGTCCAATTGGATCTTGACTTATCAGAAGCACAAAAGCAAAGGATGAGTCAACTCAATGAGCTTGATGAAATAAGACAAGAAGCCCTCTAGAATGCCAGCCTAGTTCAGCAACAAAGATCCAGATGTCATGATAAGTACATTAAAGAAAGAAATTTCATCCAAGAGATTGGGCATTACTCTTCGACTCAAAGTTCAAGAATTTCCAAGGAAAATTCCAAACTCACTCGCTTGGACCTTATGGAGTTGAAAATGTATTTGAAAATGGTGCAGTTAGAATGAGGACTATTGATGAAGAGAAAATTCCTCTTTTATTGAATGCACATCAACTTATAATTTATCAGAAGCCATTGACAAAGAATAATTTGTCAAAAATTTTTCCTAGCTAATTCATAATTGAAGATGGTTAAGAATTCTTCTTCTTTTCCACCTAAAAATAATTATATTTTTTATATATATATATATATATATATATATATATATATATTATATATATATATAAAATAATAATAATAATACATAAAAATAATGTATAAACATGAAAACCTACTCATGTTGGCACCTTAAATTTTCTCTTCCAGAAAGAAATTCCCCTTTCCTAAAGTTTTTTTTCAACTACAGAATTAGTAACTTTCTACAGCTTGGACAAGTTTTTGCAGCTCTAATAAGATTTTTGTAGCCAATTTGATAGGAACACTTACTGACTCAAATTGAAGAATAATCGATAGTGCAAAGTACCTGTAGAAGATATCAAAGGACAAATAAGGTTAGAAAATCAGCCAAAGGTACATGATACTTTAATTCTACAATAAGGGTTAATATATTGCATATATGAACTATGAGGACATAGCACTGCTGAAATAAAACGAAATCATTGCAAATCATGGGTGATATTCACTTGTCAAAAATCATCATAATCCACCATTTTAACTCTTGCCTTGTCCCCATTCTGAATCTATCGAAATAATCGCCGAATCATTAATTTGAATGCGCTCTAACGGTTAACTCATTTCCCCAGCCTTCATTATAATTTACTTGTTCTCTCATTTCTCTGAATTCATATAGCCTCTCCATATCTCCACCACTGAACGAAACCATACCAAAACCATTTTTCCCTGTCAAGTAAACAGTTCTTGAGACGAAGCATCTTTCATCATGGGTGTTATTGTCCGAACAAAACCAACAAGAAAGAAATTCTTGGAAGGATACCCTTAGACAAGGGAATTATTTCAAAAAGTAAAGTGGTTACAATTCACAGAGAAATTTGATGGTTTCCACAGGGAGGTAATGAATACTTTTTCATGTTCTTTTGATGGAACGGAGGTTGAAATAGGAGATGTCAAGTTCACCATAACTAAGTCTCTGATTGTAGAAGCTACCGAATTACCTAGAAGTGGAGAAAAGTGGTTCAAAAATAGAGGAATTGATGGGGAATATTGGAAAGTCTTCTTGAAAAATCCAAACATGGACACTACCATCTTCAGAAAAGGTATTCCTAGTACAGCCCTTAAAAGTAAATTGAGGAATTTTCTCCATGTACTTCACAAATTTATTACTTGTGAAGGTCGGTTTGGATGCATGTTTTTCTACCACATTAGGATAATGATAAATTTTCTTGAGGATCATCAAATGAATCTCCCATATTTTCTCCTGCACAGCCTTAAGGAAACGTCAATGAATGTTCAAAATAAAATTCAATTCATAGACAATATAATATACCATCATGGATTGATAAAAATCTTGATTGTGTTTCACCTTCAGAGTATAAGTGACAATTGGGAAAATTTTCTGGTAAGGAATCATTTTGAAGAGAAAACCCTTGAACAACCTAGTGGTAGTTAAACCCTTAGGGGAAGGAAGAGAAAAATGGAAACAGTGAAAGAACAGGAACCCCAGTCCCAATAGGAATTATCAGAGGATGAACTACCCATGGTAGATATTTTGCAGAAAGTGAAAAAAGGGGATCTTAGAAGAAAGAAAGCCAGCAAAGAAACAGAGGGTTTGTCCCAAACCAAGATCTTTCCTCATAAAGAGAATCCAAAAGCTAAAGAGAAGAAAACTCAGGGATTGCCAACCACATGTCTAAGAAGAAGTACCAGATTAAACATGGTACAACAAGCAGTTTCAGAAGTTGCAGAATATATTGATCTTGAGGAGAAAGAACAAACTAAATACCTTGAAGACTCTCCAGTAGAATCACTAAAACTATCACCAAGGGTGTTACCACCCCCCTTCAATTCACCTCCAAGAAGTCCAGTACATAGTCCAGGTGTTGATCCTATTCAACAATAAATTTATGATTACATAGAGTCATTAGAAAGGAAGGAGGCATCAACTAAAGAGTCAA
This sequence comes from Pinus taeda, assembly GCA_000404065.3. Classification (NCBI taxonomy): domain Eukaryota; kingdom Viridiplantae; phylum Streptophyta; class Pinopsida; order Pinales; family Pinaceae; genus Pinus; species Pinus taeda. The sequence continues at coordinate 13,695 of APFE030459388.1, read as the reverse complement.
TCCAAAGTCCAAGAGAAGGAAGTAATCAATTCAATGAGCCACAAGAACCTTCAGCATCTAATGTTTTAAAGCAATAAATATTTGAGCTAGAGACATTAAACAGATACCTCAAAAATGAAAATCAAATAATAAAAAACACAGAATGGGATTCAAATTGCCAAGAGTGATAATATTATTCTTCACTTGAGTACATTGTACAAAAATAACAAGAAGTTTAAGAAAGAAAATAGGGCAATGCAAAGAGAAATAATCAACCTAAAGTATAAGATCCTTATGAAGAAACCAAGGATGGCAGTCGCTGCTAGAAGGAAGAAGAAAGTATATCTTGAATGTGATAACCCAAAGGCACAAGAGAATGACAATGATGAGTTGTATGAGGACATACAAAACCTCTAGTGTGGGGTAATGTAGAGTCCAAGAATTGTTTTACCTTGACACCATTTTTGCTCATATTTCCTCATTTTTCCTATTCCTATCACCTAAATAAATGCAATAAATATAAGGTTTTTTTAAGATAAGCACTTACATGTCCTCATTTTCATATTTTGTCCATATTCATTATTGTTTTATTAAATTTTTCATTCATCTATAGAATTAACCTGATTCTATAGCTAATCCACAGATCCGCAACTACCTCCTTTGTTGACAGGGTTCGAGTGCACCAGCTCAGCGAAAGAAGATATGGATAGATGAGGAATGATCCCCTCATTGATTCTTTCTTGTTCTCTCGAACAAATCCTTCAAGATAATCACACTGCAATGTGGTCAGCCTCAAAGTCAACTGCAAGATAAAGTGTCGGAACAGAGTCTGAATTTTACGAAATATTATCGATTTTCTTTTTCAAATATCAAATCAATGATTAGGCAATATGATTTGGTTCGATAGGGAATGCAATGAAGATACTTAAGCTTAAAACTCTCATGATGTTATTTGATAAAATTTTATAAGAACAATGGGCTCTCTGTGTTTTGGTGTGTGTCGTTGTATGTAATTTTGAGAACATCCTGTTAAAACTATTTTCGATTAATAGACTTTAGTTCATACTTTCCATGTTGCATTAATTAAAGTTGGTGATTGTCTCGTGGAGGGCCCCTGCGTGCAGATTGGGTCTTTGACTCATTGCAAATAGAATTCCTTTGGTTTCTTAGAGTTAAATTATGGATACTATGTTTTGTGTTTTAGGATGTAGTCCAATGGAGTTCGCGATTAAATTGACATCTGCATCAGAAATTTCATTTTCTTTCTACCTAGCATAGTTTGATCATCTCATTTGCTTTCTACCTAGTATAATTCAGTTATCTCATTTCACGGTTTGGTTGTTTTATAACTTATCAATTTATTTCTTGTTTTACTTTTGCATGAGTGAAGCTGAAATAGCTAAAGAGTGACTGTATTTTTCTTGGCAACTGAATTCAAGCATCATTCATTCCCAATTTGATAAAGTAGATCTCCTTTGCACATGCTTTCATAGTTAGTCTAGTTTGGTTGCAGCATAAAATTTAGAATAAAATCAAAAATAGTCTAACATAGTAGAGTTTAGGATCACTCTTCAACCATCCACAAAACTTGATTCAATTAAGATTAATTTTAGAATAACCAACTAACAGATTTTAGGGACAATACTCTAATATAGACAGTAACACCATTTCCATACTTATTCTAGATTTAGACTTTAACTATAGCATAAACACCTTAACAACATAAATAACTTCTAGCACATACAGTGCACTTGTGCTTCATCAGTTTACCTACCTTGGTCAATAATTTATGCTTACAATTTAAGAACATTACATTGACTAAACAATGTGTGATTGCTAATTTGCAGCAATCAATGTAAGTTATCTCAAGTTCTTTTTAGTTAAACTATTTCCAATTGTTGGAGGAACTAGTGGAAGTTCAGTTGTGCAGTGGGACTTTAGTCAAACTCAATGATCATCCAGTTAACTAATCAATCAGATAAAAAAATAAAAAATAATAATAATAATAATAAATAAATAAAAATAGCTACTACATGTAGAGAATTTGAGTTCCCCAACTATGGTGGAGATTCCAAGGTAGTGCAACATCAATTGTAGGTCAATATTGAGTGTACATGGGTAGCATGTAGTTAGATATCAACCTTAGAAATTTCACAACCCATTTTGGAGAAATTCCTAAATAATAGGAGCCTAATTTCTCAAGGAAATGTGCAAGGAAATAAGGGCTCAAGCATAGGAAAAATTTGACTAAGTATGGGTCAGAGCTTCTCAGTGAGTAGAGAGATAGGTTATTCACTTGTAGGTTATGCTCAGTTGATCAAATCAATTGTAATACATCTCTATTTGTCATATTAAGGCAATCATGCATTGGGGTTTTTAGCAGATTGTTTTCCCCGAGAATTTTCTTTTATGCATGTGTATTATTTCTTATTGCATGTCTCAAATTTTTATTATAAATTGTGAATTACCTTCTGCGAAGCAATGGAGTATGTTTGTGTCTTGTGATTTTGATTAAAGATTCATGATCAATTACAAATCTACACCATAATTTCTACATGGTATCAGAGCACGATTCACATTAGAACAGGAATTTCTAAGTTTTTTCTCAGGAGAACCGAATTTGAAGTTCGTTGCAACAGGATCTCTTTAGAGTTAAGAAGATGGCCTTCAATGAACAGAGGCTAGAGTATGCCTTGGAAGGCATCTCTAATTTCATTGCATGGAGGCGATATTCGATGACAATGGATTGGTAGAATACATCAAGAGAGATGTTGTAAAACTAGCAGAATCTGATGCCCAGAACCTTGCTCAGTGGAAGAAAGATGTAGCCAAGGTGAGGAGAATAATATTGGGGGGAGTACGGGATCACATTGTCTCAAATATCCACGAGAAAGAAAATCCATTTGCAATGTGGAAAGCACTGATAGAATTGTTTGAAAATAGTAGTGACCACAGGAAGCGAGCGCTCAAGGATAAACTTTGAAATATCAAGATGCAGAAGAATGACATTACTCCACAGTATCTGAGTAGGTTCACGCAATGTCATTATGAAATTGGTGGGGTTGGTGTTAATGTTGCATCGGGTGACTTGCTAAGCCTATTCCTTCTGGGAATTCCCAAGAGCTGGCATAACTATCAAGATTTGGTGAACAGAAGGGAGAAACTACCGAATTGGGAACGCTTATGTAATGATTTGGTATAGGATGAAATAAGGTAGAATACCAAAAATGGGACTTCATCCAAGGGCGAGGATGAAGAAAAAAATTCATTGGTTGGAAAGGGAAAGAAGGGAAAAGGGAAGAAATCTCAAACCAAACCAGAATCCAGCCAAGGGGGCAAGAAGAAATATTTGTCCAAAACTATATGCTTAAAGTTTCATGAATTCGGGAACTATGCCACAAATTTTCCACACAAAAAGGAAAGAAAGAAGACATCAGGAGGAGGAGAAAGCGAAGCCTTGGCTTCAAAGTTCAATCTTCACTTTACCCTTAACACATGCATGGCCAACACAACAATGGGGAGCGTGTGGTACTTAGACTCAAGTGCATCATTCCACTTGATAGGGCATAGAGAGTTTTTCAGTGACCTGGAGGAGAAAGACTTGCATATGCACATTGAGCTAGGGGGTGAAGGAAGGTACATCGTGACTAGGATTGGTATGTTCACCTTTTAGAGGAAGTTGGGCTCCCCTCTAAGGATCAAGGATGTCATGTTCATTCCGGTCCTAAAGCAAAATCGCATCTCTATTGCAATTTTGGAAGATTGTGGTTATGATGTGATATTTAGGAAAGGAAAGGCATTCTTGAGACACATAGCCAGGGGACAGGTGAAGGAGATCGGGGTTCGTTTGAAGAATATGTATAAGTTAAATGTGGAATATTATGTTGCATTGATCACAAAGGTAGAGAAGGTATAGATCCACGATGTTGGTGAACTTTAGCACAGATGACTTGGCCATTTCCATCATGGCACCCTAAAGATTATGCAGCAAATAACCATATGCATCCCTAAAGGAGAAATTGAGCAACAAGATGTATGCAAAGGATGTACGTTAGGGAAGTACCCAAAATCCACATTCCATGATTGGGATAGAAAAGCACATCTAGTCTTGGAAAGGATCCACTATGATGTTTGTGGACCTTTCTTGACAACCTCCACTACTAGACACAAAAATTTTATTATTTTTATTGATGACTTTTGGAAGTGTTTGTTATTCTTCATGTGGAAGAAAGATGAGACAATCTCCAAATTCGTAGAATTCAAGGCACTGATTGAGAAATAATCCGGGAAGAAGGTGAAGGCTTTCAGGAGTGATAATGGAGGTGAGTATGTGTCAAATTAATTTAAGAACTTATGTGTGAAAGAAGGCCTTATGTGTCAAATTAATTTAAGAATTTATGTGCGAAAGAAGGCATTTGACAAGATTTAATAGCACCCCACAACCCACAATAGAATGGGGTGGCTGAGAGAAAGAATCGTAGCATTATGGGAGAAGTGAAGGTGATGTTGCATGACCAAAGCCTACCTTTGCATTTGTGGGTTGAGGCATGCAACATAGAAGTCTATTTGCATAATCAAAGTCCTCATCAGATTCTAGCCATGATTACACTGAAGGAGGATTTCTTGGGGAGGAAGTCAGATGTGTCGCACTTCAGGATTTTTGGAGCCTGCGTTTATTGTCATTTCTCCACAGAATCAAGGAAGAAGCTTGAGCCAAAAATAGAGTTGATAGTATTTATGGGTTATGCATAAACTTCCCACAATTTTTGTGTTTACTTTCCATCCCTCAAAATGACATTTGTATGAAGGGATGTAAAATTTGATGAGGATAAAGTGATGTGGTGCTTTCTTCAGAGGGAGCTACAGGTCCCACCAAAAGAGGATATTTTAACTCTAAAGGAGGAGCCTCAATAATTTGTGGAGCAACCACAAATTTAGGAGTAGATATTGGAGACATCCACTTAAGAAGAACCATCCAAATAAGGAAGAAAAAGGACCAAGGAAGTTGAAAGACCTGTGTAGGATGCAAGGGAGAATGTGGGAGCTCTTTCAAATTTGAGTAAGCAAAGAAGGTCACCTGAACGATACACTAGCTACATGACTCTAGTGACTGAGCCTGTAGAAACAGAGCCATCCTCTTTCGAGGAAGCAATAGATAAATGGTGGAGGAATATGAATCCATTGTAAAGAATAGTATTTTGGGAGTGTGCAGAATGAAGCGAGTGTGTATGGTCTCAAACAAACACCTTGTGCTTGGCACACCAGGATCAATATCTATATCACTGGTTTGGGCTTCACCAAAGGTGAAGTAGATGAAAACCTTTATCACATCTTGGTAGAAGGTAAATTGCTTATTATTGTCTTATATGTTGATGATTTTATTTTAATTAGTGATAAGCAGCTGATCATATCTTGCAAGGAGGAACTTGCAAGAGAATTTGAAATAAAGGACATGGGTCTCATGCCCTACTTCCTTGGGTTGGAAGTATGGCAAGGTGATGGGGAACTATTTGTGTCTCAAGATAGTATGCAAATGAGATATCATAGTGATTATACATGGAAACTTGAAAACCCATGGAGACACCTCTAGCAACCAACTGGAGGAAGGAGCCTGCCACTTCAGGTGAAGAAGTGGATGCTACCATTTATCGAAAGCTAGTGGATTCATTGATGTATCTTTTAAACACATGACTAGATATGTGTTGTGCAATCAACCAGCTAAGCCAAGTTATGGTTAGGCCAACCAAATTATTTTGGAATGCAGCGAAGCATGTTTTACGGTACCTCAAAGGCACTACCCAATTTGGAATATGGTACAGATGGACATAGGGATTGAATTTGTGTGGCTTCACAAATGCAAATTGGGTGGGAAGCCCATCAAACCAAAAAAATACATTATGTGGAATTTTCAATGTTGCGTCTGCAGTTGTTTATTAGTATAGCAGGAAGCAAATATATGTTGCACTGTTGGAAATAATACTGAGAGGGGGGGTGAATCAGTATTATCAAGTCAAATATTCCTTTTTCAAAAAAAAATTGTATACACTACTTCAGTTAGTTAAACCCGTGTATATACGAAATTATGCAGAAGGAAACCCACGTATACAGAGCAACCTTTTAATTTACTTAATCTTTCTGATGATAATTGTTAATCAGTGATGCAGAATCAAATAACCAGTAACCAGAGATAGTGAAACAGAGCAGAAAGACAATCACTCACAAGAACACAAGATATAAGGTGGAAACCCAATGTGGGTGAAAACCACCTGCTGCAATTCGTCTCTATCTTTTCTTTAATTAGAAACTTCTTTTTACAATTGTACTGATGCAGTCCTTTACCAGTACGCAGGTTGCAACTTGCAGAGAGCTACAACCCTCTCTCGTTTTCTCCAGACTCTCTTGGAAGGGAGCTACAACCCCCCTTAGCTCTGCACTAGCCAAGATACTAGTACGTAGGTGCTGGCCTACAGAAGGCTACAACCTTCTCTTTCTTCCAAGGACCACGTTTCATAAATTTTCAGACTGGATCCATGAACATCAATCAATCATCAAGAATTTATCTATCAACCAATCTCCTTTCCACCAATTAGATCTGAATCAAGTAGATATCTCTCTGACAGCTGTACCCAAAACACAGTGCCAGAAACCACATACCAGAAAACAGAACCCAGAACACAGCAGTAATAAACAGAAGTAGCAAGATCTTAGTTTAAAACATATACGCTATTTTATCAGCCTGAAACATGCGTGCATACGCCTCTGCACATGGAACTACCTGCGTATACGTGTTCTGACTTTACTGAACCTATGTGTATACGCGCCTTCGCTTCACTGAACCTGCGTACAGATCTATAAGGGATAATTCACCTTTTCAGATATTCAATCACTAATTAACCCAGATTATCAGACTTATAGATCAAGCAAGCGCCACATCTAGCAAATCAAAATCATACAAAGATACTATCATTCAAGCTTAAAGATTATGACCCATGAATAGAACTTATCCTTCCTTTAGCGCTAAGGTTCCTCCTTCATTCAGATCCAGATCACCCAAATACCGATATGCCAGCTCTTGCACTTTGTCAGATCTTCAATGATAATTCATATCCCTCTTTGCCACAAGATCTCCTTCCTCTTTTATAGTCTTAGGCCTTCCACAATACCATGGTCCAAAACCATAACATTTCAATACCATGAACCCAAAAACTAGGGATCAACACATCTGACGAGACACCATGGTCCAAAACATAGGTTCAAATTGCAAGGACTAACTGCCATGGACCAAAAGTATGATCCCCAACATATACGCACTTTTGTAACATATAACCTGCGTGTATATGCATCTTCGTCTAGATGAACCTGCGTATATGGATTTTCTTTCATTTTGAAGGCCTGAACTGAGATCTGTTACTAAAGAGAGTTGCCATCAAGGAAAACACCTGTGCCATAATGCCAACAATCTCCCCCTTTGGACTTGATGGCAACACCAAGATTCTCAAGATCATTCTCCCCCTTTGTCATCAAGGGCAAAGGGTTGTGCTCCCCCTGAGTACATGCTAAATCCTTTGTCCTGCTGTGCGACCATGCCCCCCTGACTGTAGGCAGATCCTGCAAAAAGATGTTCTACAAGAAGAAACAGATTATGCATCATAACAAAACTTCCTACACCAAAAGACTCAATACATACATCCATCACCCAACCAAGTGGGGATCATCCATCCAACCAAGTGGGAATACATCAGACTATTACATATGATGATCAAATATATTACATCTTCATCTCAGGCATAGTGGGGAAACCAATATAGGCTGTTACATGACCTTGACACTATAAAAGAAAAAGATACATGACATAGAGACGAAACAAGACTTATGAAAGTCATCAATACTGACAGCAGCAGCAACTGTCAATCACCATTCAGATTAGCAACCAAGATTTCCTTCTGTTCTCCCTCTGCCTCTGTTCCACCTGAAATCAACAACAGATATGAACCAGAATCAAAAGCTTCTAAGATAATTCCAACAATGCATTATTAGAAGATTATCTGCTCCCCCTGAACCTGTGTTGGATGGTCTCTGTCAGACCCACATCATAATATCTTCAACCAGAGCCTGCTCCTTCTGATATCCATCAAACCTCCATATACGCGACTTTCTCTGCACAAACCAGCGTATGTACGCGGATCCTCCTCATCCAACACGCGTACACCATTTTTCTCTAAAACAGACAAGATTCAACAGCAAGATGATACATCAACTACTCCCAGCTTCTGTCTGAGATATTCAAAAGTTTCCCTGGGCAGTGGTTTGGTGAGAATATCATCTACTTGTTCCTTAGAAGGAACATACTCCAATTTAACCTTTTGTTCCAATACTTGTTCCCGGAGAAAGTGATACTTGATCAGTATGTGCTTGGTCTTTGAATGCATGACTGGGTTCTTTGAAATGGTGATTGCACTTGTATTATCACATAAGATGGAGATAGGTGGTGTACAAGTGATCTGAAAATCCTGCAAGGTTTGCATCATCCAAAGTTGTTGAGTGCAGCAAGCTGCAGCTGCTACATATTCCGCTTCAGCTGTAGATAAAGCAATCGAACTCTGTTTCTTGCTGAACCAAGATACTAATCTGGAACCCATAAAGAATGCAACACCACTTGTGCTCTTTCTGTCATCCACACTTCCAGCCCAATCTACATCTGTATAAGCATGAAGAGTGAGATCTGTATCTCTAGGATACCATAAGCCATAATTTTGAGTTCCTTGAAGATACTTGAAAATTCTCTTCTGCCTGAAGATGAGTTTCCTTTGGATTAGCCTGAAATCTTCCAACTATTCCCACTGCCTGCATGATGTCTAGTCGGGTACCTGTCAAATAAAGTAGACTTCCAATCATAGATCTATATGTTGGTTGATGTACTATTGCTGATTCATCATTTGCACTAAAACTGCATCATGTAACCATGGGGGTACATACTGGTTTTGCATCTTCCATGCCATACTTTTTCAGAATCTGCTTGAGGTACTTGGTTTGAGACAAGAAGATACCGCCTTCATTTTGTTGGATTTGCAATCCAAGAAAGTATGTCAGTTCTCCAAGCAAAGACATTTCGAATTCTTCCTGCATCACCAAGGCAAAGCTTTGACTCATAGCTTCTTCATTGCTGCCAAAGATAATGTCATCTACATACACAACAAGTATTAGCAGTTTTTCATTTTCAATTTTTATATAAAGATTGCTATCTGTTGATCCTTTTGAAAAGACTTGTTGGTGAAGATATTTGTCCAAACGATAGTACCAAGCCCTTGGAGATTGTTTAAGACCATAGAGAGCCTTTTTTAGTCTGCATACAAGATTTGGATCATTCCCAAGAATGAAACCACCTAGTCGCTCAATGTACACTTCTTCTTCTAAGTCCCCATTCAGAAAGGCTGATTTCACGTCCATTTGAAATACTTTGAACTTCTGAAAACTTGAGAGAGCAAGAAACATTCGGATGGCTTCAAGTCTAGCAACAGGAGAAAAAGTTTCTTCAAAATCTATTCATTCTTGTCGAGCATACCCTTTGCAAACAAGTCTGGCCTTGTTTCTAATAAATTCCCCATTTTCATTCAATTTGTTCTTAAAGATCCATTTTGTTCCTATGACATTCTTATCTTTTGGTCTAGGAACCAACTCCCAAGTGTTGTTCTTTTAGATTTGTTCAAGTTCTTCACCATTGCCTTGACCCAACATTCATATTTGCCTTCTCTTACATTTTGTGGTTCAGTGGAGGAGAGTAATGTCAAATAGCTTGAAGCTTCTGCAATTGTTCTTCTTTTTTGTACACCTACCTCCTTTTGCCCAAAAATTTGTGATTCTGGATGATTCTTTTGAACATACCTGGAAGGAGTCTTCTCTTCTATCCTTATTTGTTCCTCTGGCTCCTCATGGGTTTCTTGTTCATGGGTCTCTTCTTCATCATCAGCCTGATTTGGAGAGTAGTGTTCATCCTCTTCGATGTCTTCATGATTTAATTGCCTAGGGATATATCCTTTTTCATCAACCACTACATCAATGTTGTCAACAATTCTTCCATGTCTTTTATTATAACACTTATATGCTTTGTTGTAGGGAGAATAACCAAGGAGAATGGCTTCATCTGCTCTGGGTTCAAGTTTGCCAAGTTGTTCATCAGTATTCTTAATATAGCATTTGCTCCCAAAAATTTTGAAATTCTTTATCGAAGGAGTCTCACCATAATAGAGCTCATGTGGAGTTTGAGTGTTGTTCACTCGGACATTTGTTTTGTTGAGAATAACAACCGCAGCATATGCAGCTTCACCCTAGAAGGTTACGGGAGTTCCAGATTCATCAAGCATAGCACGAGCCATTTGTTGGACTATTCTATTCATCCTTTCCACCACTCCATTTTGCTGAGGAGTCCTAGCTATAGAGAATTCCCTTCTTATTCCATGTTCTTCACAGAAATTGAAAAATTCATTTGAGGTAAAATCCCCACCTTTGTCGGACCTGAGGCACTTAATTTTGTAATCTGATTCATTTTCAACCAAGACTTTGAAGGATTGGAATTTTTCGAATGCTTCGTCCTTGTGCTTCATAAGTCCTAACCAAACCATCATCGAGAAGTCGTCAATGAATAATATAAAGTATTCTTCTCCTCGAGGTGACCTTGTCCTAAATGGACCACATACATCTGTATGGATTAGCTCAAGAGGCCTGTTGGCTGATCCTTCCTTCTCAGGGAAGTTATTTCTAGTTTGCTTCCCAAACTGACATGATTTTCATATGGTGTTGCCTGGAATTTTGACGTCTGGAAGACCACGAACTGCCTAGTATTTGCATGCTTTCCTTATTTGTGAAAAAATTAGATGTCCCAACCTCTGGTGCCATGACCAGTGTTCATCATTCTTGCTCAAGTAACATTGTTGCTCTCCTTCTTCAAATATGTAAAGATTATTTGGAGTTCTTCTGCCTTTTATTACTGTTCTTCCTGTATCAAGATCACGAACACTACACCCATCTGATCGAAATATTACCTTGGTTCCATTATCACACATCTGACTGACACTCAATAGATTATGCTTCAAGCCATCAACATACAAAACATTTCCAGCTTTGACCTTTTCTTTCAACTGAGCAATGCCTTTTCCTTTTATGGCTGCAGGGGTATCATTTCCAAAAGAAACTCTCTTTCCCTTTTCTAAAGTAGTATATGATTCAAGTTTTTCTTTATCACCTGTCATATGCTTTGAACAACCGCTGTCGATGTACCATTGATTTTCCTGTCCTTCTGCATATAAAGTTATCCCACATATTTCTAGTTGTGGTTCCTTCATTCTCCATGTTTTGGCACTTGAGGTTTGTTCCTTCTGAGTTTTCTTCCAAAACCTGCTCCTACATTCAAAATCTTCATGACCAAAATTATTACAAATAGAACATTCAATTTCACTTTCAAGGGTGGAAAAGTGGTTATAGGTCCTCTTCATGATTGGAGGCATACTTCTTTGTTTTTGGGCTTCTCTAGTCATGATTGTCTTATAGGCAACACATTGAGTTGCTTTGTGACCAAAGTTATGGCAAGAAAAACATTGGCCATTGAAGAAATTCCTGCGACTCTCATCCAACCGATTGTAGTTTCTACTGACATCCATTCTTGAGGAAAATTGGGAAGATTTTACCTGTGGCTGGTTGTAGCTTATGTTTGTCCTTAAGGTAGCATGCCCCCAATTTTCTTGATAGTCTTTGTTCGTTCTTGTGGAAGATTGTCCCTGATTTACCTGATGATTTCTATTAGGTCTTTGCTCACTTCTTTTTGCTTCATCAAGATAACTTTTGGAGGCAGAAGCTTGAGATGTTTCACCATTATACCCTAAACCTGTCTTGATTAGAGGGGAACCCTGCACATTGATAATCTCATCCAGATTTTCAGATCCTTTAAAAAATTTAAGATTAAGGGACTTTGTTTTCTCAATTTCTTTTCTAAGGCCAACAATTTCACATTCTAACTTCTCAAGAAATGTTTCTTTTTCATCAAGTTGAAATTGCAGAGTATCAATGATCATATTCTTTTCTTCTAAAAATGTTTTGAGTCTAGTAATCTCTTCATAAAAACCATCCACATCTATAGCATCCATGTAATCATCATCTTCAATGGCCATTAAAAGTTTAGAGTGATTACCTCGTTCATCTTCATCGTTATTTTATAGTCCATCACTATCTTCATGAGTGTAATAGCTTTTCTTATTTGCATTCTATTTCTTGTTCCATCTAACAGGTTCCTTCCCCTTGTCAATCTTATCCTTATGAGGACGTTTGGCAGCATAGTGACCTACTCTTCCACAAGAAAAACATTTGAAAGGTAACTTACCTCTGAATCTTCCAGTACCCCGTTGAAGATTTCTAACAAAATTTGATTCTTCTTCTTCTTCTGATACGTGCCCTGACTCATAGTACTCTCCTTTGCCTAAAGCCTTGAAGGCAGCTTCTCTCCTATCTGATGGACCTTCTTTCCTCATTTCATAAGAAGTTAGAATTCCGTGCAGCTGTGACATTTTAAGGTTTTGTAGATTCTCTTTTTCTTCTATTGCAGAAACTTTAGATTCAAACCTAGGGGACAAAGATCTTAGAACTTTTTCAACCACAACAATCTCTTTTATTTCTTCACACAAATTTTTCATACAACTACCAATCTCATCTACACGAAGAAAATAGTTAGCCACACTTTCATCAATGTACATTTTGAGATTTTCATACTGAATTCTGAGGGTTTGAAGTTTTTCTCGTTTTACCTGATAATATCCTTCATAGCTTAGAACAATATTGTCCCATATTTCCTTTGTAGATTTAAACTGCATAACCTTCATGAATTCTGATTGAGATAGACATCCTAGAAGAGTATTGACCACCTTTGAATTTGTTTCATATTTCTTCTTCTCAGCCATATCTGTAGGAGTTGTTGATGGAAAAGCATACCGTGTGTCTATGATATCCTAGACTTCTGTACCAAGAGATTGAAGATAGGTAGTAACTCTTACCTTCCAATATACAAAGTTTGTCCCATCAAAAATCGGTGGCCTAATTCATGCTTCCCTCTCGTAGTTTCTCATAATGATAGAACTTCCTTCAAGTGATCAAGCTTCTTCAGAAGAACTTGGCTCTGATACCAATTGTTGGAAATAATACTGAGAGGGGGGGTGAATCAGTATTATCAAATTCTTTTCAATATATCTTCCAGATTTATACTTTAATTTATTCTTTAGGTATTGATCATTAGTAACAATGAGCAAGAACAAGAAAAACAGATAATCACACCAAGGAACACCAGATATAAGGTGGAAACCCAATGTGGGTGAAAACCACCTGCTGCAATATGTCTCTATCTTCTTT
>APFE030459372.1:0-46009 GCA_000404065.3 Pinus taeda | reverse complement strand
GCAAAATCAACCATTGGTATGGTTCTCGTTCAGGAAGATGATGCTCTCAGAGAGCATGTGATTTATTATTTGAGCCAAGGCTTGATAGGTCTTGAACTTCGCTACTCTCTGGTTGAGAGGTTGGCCTTAGCAGTTGTCCACGCTATCCAGTGGCTCTGTCATTATATTTTGCTACGCAAAACTTTTGTCTTGGTAGCAATCAATCTGTTTCAGTTTGTCCTCAGTAGGCGAGTGATTGGGGGCAAATATAATTGATGGATTGTCATTCTACAAGAATTTGATCTTGAGTTCTTGTCTGCCAAGTCAAGAAATCTATGGTTTTTGCCGAGCTAATTTTCGAGCTGCCTTGTGGAGAGGATATTGTTTATGAGGAAAATTTTCCTGACGAACATTTATTCCTCATCTCTTCACTCGACCCTTGGTATGGAGATATCATTGTTTATCTCCAGATTTCGAAGTTTCCCTCTACTTTCTCTAAGGATGAATGTCACAAATTACGTCACCTCACTAAAAATTATGTTATCATTGGTGATACATTATATCGTTGGGGGGTTGATTCAATCCTTCAACATTGTTTAACCTTAGAGGAGGTAGAGTCAGTGCTAAATGACTGCCACAATAGAGCTTTTGTTGGTCATCTATCAGGGCTTGCTACAGCTCAGCGTATCTTTCTTGCCGGCTATTTTTGGCCTTTGCTCTTCAAAGATTGTGTTGAAACGGTCAAACGCTATCACCCGTGCCAAGTTTATACTCAGAAGATGCGTGCACATCCAGCTCCTCTTTTTCCCGTTGTCATTGTCGGTCCCTTTACAAAGTGGGGTATTGATTTTATGACTTGTAATCTGCCTTCAGCAGCGAATCACAAGTATATTATCATGGTCATAGACTACTTCACGAAGTGGGCTGAGGCCATGCCCACTTATAAAAATGATAGTGAGAAAGTGGCATTGTTCCTTTTTAATCAGATTATCTCAATGTTCGGTATCCCAAGAGAGATTGTCACTGACCATGGCAGTCATTTCCAGAATCAACTAATGTTCGAGTTGGCTCTCAAATTAGGTTTCCGATAGGAACATTCGTCTCGTTATTATCCTCAGGTCAATGGATAGGTTGAGGCAATAAACAAAACTCTTAAGACAATCTTTCAAAGGACAATTGACAAAAATCGATCCAATTGGCACCTTATGTTGTATCCGGCTCTATGGGCATACCGAACCTCTGTCAAGACTGCTACAGGTTTTACACCTTTTTAGTTAGTTTATGGGATGAAATCTATCTTTCCTTTCGAATGTGAAATTCCATCTCTTAAGTTAGCTATTGAGCTCCTCCAAAAGACCTCTAGTCTCGAAGAGCACCTCCTTCACTTGGAACATCTCGATGAGCAACGTCAAGATGTAGCCACAGTAAATGAGGCTCATAAGAGAAGGGTTAAAACCCAGTATGATAAAGCTATCTGTCCTCATGTCTTTTCTGAAGGTGACCTCATCTTGGTCTACGACCAAGATAAGGACACCTTGGGGGCAGGCAAATTCAAGCCTATGTGGTACGATCCCTTCATAATTAAACAAGTTTTAACAAAAGGGGCGTATGAGTTAATCCATTTCGAAGGAAACAAATTGGCGAAACCCCGAAACGGGCTCTACATTAAGTACTTTGCTTAAGTAGCAGCTAGCCAATGGCTTCTTTGTACATTGTGTATATTTGTACATATTTTATCGAGAGTTTTTGATAACAACACTCTTTGGCCTGCTTTGGTGGGTGTTGATGGATGACTTGGTCTATTTTGGATTCGCCGATCGTGCTAGTGGACACACTCGGAATCTCGCTTCCGCAGCTTGGGTACTGTATTATCCAACTAGTCAATTGATGGTATCAAGGGGAGTATGCATTGTTCCCGCTTCAAACAATATGGTTGAGTATACTGTCGTCATTAATTTGCTATCTAAGGAAATTTCTCACGGAATCGACTCATTGGTAGTTTATCTTGATTCACAATTGATAGTGTCACAATTAAATAACATTTATCGGGTAAGGGAGCCATGTTTATATCACCAATATTTAAGGGTGAGGTTGTTGCAAATATCATTTACTTATATTAATTATTTGCATATTCCAAGATCTCATAATTGGTTAGTTGATTCTATTGCTAATCAAGCATTAGACTAGCACATCAATCATTCATCACGATAAATTAAGCATTGAAAAGTCAAAATGTATATATATATCATAAAGCGTCTCGAGTGTACATAAGTCTATCCAAAAAATATACAAAATTGGGACTCAAATGCCCATAATCATGTCTAGTGCATCTAATGCCCCAGCTCAGGATGAGCTACTAAGTAGGCAGCTATTGCATTGCCCACACGCCTAAAAGTGCGAACGCATTCTCGTGGCATGCCAACCATGTGATGTTGCATATCCTCAAGAAGATCCTCTATGACTGTCATCAGTACTTTGTGAGTCAGTCTCACCAAGTGCCGCTGAACTGTGTGTAGAGTTTGCTCCGTGTCTGCAGCCGCCTCTTCGGCCCCTTGGCTGCGACGTTTATGCCGTGGGAACTCATCTGGTCGTACTAGACCAATATATGGAACATGATCATCATATTATTCATTTGAATCCTATCAAAAACATTTTCAAAGTTCATTATTATATTTGAAAAAATCAAAAAAATCATACCATAAAAAGTCACTTACCAATGTCACCCCATGCTGTGGTCGGTGGTAATGCTAGATTAGGATCTCCTCGGAAATCCAACCCGGCATAGGGGTAGTCATCAATGGCGATGATTTACTGATCCCACCAAGAAAAGAAGTCATCGTCAAAAGTAGTTCGTGGGACCTCCCCACCTCCCAGGCGTTTCATCAGGTTAGCCCACCTGCCCATTCGAGGATCTCATGGGGTGTTGATTGAAACTAGCACTCTGGGACGAAGTGCAGGGACTCTCTCGAAAAAGAAAGAACACAAAAAAGTCCCATAACAGAAGTTTTTGGTCTATCCTCTCTTGATAGAAGTGAGTTGGCTTTTCATGCTAGCCAGAAGAGGAGTACACCAATCGAACACAGTGGTGAGACAGTCAACTGCCATGCTCATGGTTAGCTGTGAAGCCTGGTGTAGAGAAGCTGATCCGTTCACTCGAGCTATGGTGAACAGGATTATCCTCAATGATAGACTTGCCACATGTGTGATGAAAACCTGACTTCCGACTTTCTTTGGATGTCCTGGGCAATATATCTGTAGGTAGTCCTCAATCGGAAGACTTCTTTGTGTTCTCCCCCAGAATGTACTACCTCTCCCCTTCGGGAAAGGCCCGTGATGAAATAGATATCTTCCACCTCTATCCTGAGTGACATCTGGTCAATCATAAAAGCATCCTCCTTGGTGTTCCAATAATCAATAAGCATCTTGAGTAGATGTGTGTTTGCTTTCATATTTGGCAATTTGAAGAACTTCAGCAAACCACATCCCTGTAATGCATCCAAAGCCTCAGGATTGTTCATGACCTCATCATCTACTGCAGTATTCTCTCTTTCTCACCAAGTGACTAGCATCCTGAAAGAAAAATAAATTTGAACCATTAGTTTTTATGTTTGAAATGTTTGCGGCATATACGCGGGTCCCTTTACACACAATCGCATGTAGGGCCTGCGTGTACGCAGGTTTCATATTACCAACCCGCGTATACGCCATGGAGAAATTTTTGGCAAAAAACTCAACGGTAAAACATTAATTAAAACTTATAAAACTAGTCACAATCAATTACAGGATAAGAATAAGAGTTACCTGAAGACTTTGGAAGAATCTGAATGGTTGAATTTGGCATATGGGAAGTTTGCTCCTTTTGCTCCACTTCTCTACTCTCAAACTCAAATGGTGAAAATGGTGAGTCCAAAAACCCTTTTATAAGCTTTGAAACATCCAATTTTTTCAAAACTTGATTTTGTTTGGTCTGATGTAACTTTTAACTTGGGAGCTTGGAATGTCGAGAATGGTTTGACTTTCAGGACATTTTGGACGTTTTTGACAATTTCGTGACGATTCCATGACTACTGACCCCTCATGGCAAGTATCGCTTTCCCACTGGTATATAGGTTAGGGAAGCCATTTTTTCCATTGCATTATGCATACTAGCCTCCATCTCTCGATATATTTTCCATAGGATCGATCCCATCGTGTTATGGTTCGCTAACCACCTTCACTCGCCGATTCTTTAAATCATGGCACGATGGTAGAGCCATCCTTTACATGGGCATCTTAGTTAGCACCTCACTAACATTTGTTGCCCATGCTGCTCCGATTTGAGTAGGCTCAAGAGTCCTCTGTAGTCCCACCATGACTTATATGATGAAGAATCATTCCTCTTTACTTCTTCATTTTGTTCTGGCCTTATACCCTAGAGGCTCCTTTGTGTTGAGTTGTACTACTGCATTGCATTTTAACTATTTGCACCTTTTGGCCTTAAGCTGGCTTCACTTGGACTCGTGTTTCAACCAACTTTTGACCATGACGACTGCAAAATCAAACTTGCATACCTTTTACTTCTGCAGCTTGACACACCTTGACCCATGGAAGGAACACACCTGTGAGTCTCTCTGGCCAGTTTTCGCCTCCCTGCATTGAGCATAGGAATGTTCCAATCCTAGGAACTAGATCATCTGCTTCATTGACACTCATTCCTTCCACTGTACTATAGCATTCTTTTATTCTTTTTCCAGCTTTAAAGAAAAAGACCAAAAAAAATTATATATTCCAAAAAGAGCGGGAACGGGACAATATTTCCATTTATTGTTGGCAGCTAGAGTCATTCGTGTCGCCTTTGAACAAAGCACTCAAAGCAAAGTCTCCTCCGTTTGGGTGGGATTTAGTTTGACTTAGGTATGCCTTAACCTTGTTATTGAGTCCATTCTCCCCCAATTGGTTATCTCTTCCAATCATATGGAGGGTTCATTTGTTCCTCCTGCACAACGAGCTTATACAGAGTCATCATATGTTGCCACATAGTCACATTGAGTCGTGCTTTTGTTCAAGGGAAGTTAGCCTGAGTCGACCTCTCTGCGATCTCTCTTGACTTATTTTTCAGTCGGCCATCCCTGGTTGTCTGTACTATGTCTGTCATCACATTAGTTATATTGGTCCTTTACTCATGCCAGTTTGAGAAGGTCTCCATTGACTTCTTGCTGGCGGGTCTTGTCCTTATCGACGATGACATCTTGCTTTAAGGACAGGCCTAGAGCTGCACCCTAGCCCTATTTTCATTATTGATAGGTCACCTTGTGCTCAGCATCGATCAATATCATGGGTATTTGACTAAGTGGTTTCCCTTGTGTTCGACGTCAGCTTACATTATCAAACATTGGGATTCGTGCAGTACCTTGGTTTCCATTTGACCCTATTGGTGGATACCTCGCCTCTGCATCAACTTTCATTATTGGTTGGTTCAGAGGGTTTCTAGCATGCGCTAGCCACATCTTGTGTATGCCGGAAACGTACTTCGATTGGGTTACTACATATTTTTCGTCTGATTCCTTCCACATTATTGGCCTACGGGTTACACTCGCGCTAGATTGATGGAGGATGCCTTAATGCCTTCCTTCTAGCGGATCTTTCCCTATCAACTTTGACTCATTGCTCCAGGGCAAAGATCTAGAGTCCATTTGGCAGTACCTTGGGGTTTGTAGTCATTAGTGGAAGATCCTTTGATATCGACAGTGGGAAACCATCATTGTCTCCTGATCGATAGATTCTTACCGGTGTTCGACTCCAGCTCATCTATTCACATTTGTTGGATTGTACTGGGTACATTGACGCTTATTATCATTATTGGTGAGTAGTCTCGCGTTTGTTAACGGTATACATCAACGACCGGTAATCAAATTATTTTTCACATGGTCGACTTCAGATCATTTACTCCCATGCTATAGAAATGTACCACGGTGGTCGGTGAAGACCTCAGGTTGTATCAGCATTCATTGGTTCACTTGACAGTTGCTCCTGTTGTTGCTAGTTGATACCACTTCACCTTATATGTTGCAGTCATTCATGGCGACATTTTATATGCTGGCACCTAAGTTTGTAGTGTAGTACCATCTTATTCCATCATGTTCATTTGGTACTTTTTGGGATCAGCCTTTGATATCAGTGATTCACTTCATCCTTTAGCATCATTGACATTCTTATATGTGACATTCAGACATGTACTTATTCGATCGTGATCAGACGATCCATTATGTATTTTCCAGTCATTTATACTTGTATACTTGGTGGATCCACTTGTACTTGATATGCGGACATGCTATACTTTCTTTGAGCATGGGTATGCCCACTTCAAACAGTGTTTCTTTCTAATCTCCTTTTGTGGCTTGGCAGGCTGAATTCTGGTGCAGTCCTTCTCAGTTTTCTACAGATTTCCTTTCCATGAACTTGCTTAATACATTTCGGCCATCATGTACCCCTTCTGACCTCATATATTAGGGGGCATCTGTTATAGCTCCAAATCTCACTCTTTTGGTCTGTGATGCTGTACTCATGGCCTAGGGCAACCCCTCCTTTCAGACCTGGTCCCAAATTAAAAAAACAGTGTTTTATTCCCTATACGCAACATTGCCTTGAGCTAAATGCGTGATACGCGGGTCTATGTATACCCAACCCGGGTATATGTTTAAAAACACTTGAAAAAAATAAATCTCCTTAATTTTGGGCGGAGATAACGGGTTTTACCTATTGATTACCTGTTAGTGCCCGTGGCCCAAGTGTTCCCAACGAATTCCCAACTAAAAAACTACTTTGGGAGAAGTATAAAAAGGCTTCTATGGAAGGCCAAAGGGAGGAGAGAAGAGAGAGAAAGATTACTATCCTGAGATTTCCCTGACCAGGTCTAAAGATCCTTGTGCCTCCTGCACTTCCCCCATTCTACAAGAAACTCTTGTTTCCTTTTGTGTGTTGATGTTTTCATACTACTTGAGATATCATGGAGTAAGTCATGGAAGGAGTTTGTTAAAGGCTTGAGGCTGGACGAATCCGGGAGACGGTTTCGCTTGGAGCCTGCGAAAGGATGAATCAGGTGAAATTATTCCTTTTTGTACTTTATTTGTCTATAATAAAAGAAACACATGTCTTTGTTCCTGATATAGATCTTCTTCATGTTTATGATGTTCATGTTATGATTCATATGCGAACGGTTGTTTAATTGCATAACTAACTACCTTTCCTTATAATATGAAGATGGTTTCTTTATGATGTTTAGTCCATATACTGCTATGCTTTCTTGAATTGATTTTTTTACAGGTCAAAGGAGCAAAAGGAACTCCAAGAAGGGTTTGGACCCTGGAAGGCTCTTCTCAAACATAGGACCTCAAGTACGCCCCCTATCGTAGAGTTTGCTTATAGTAGCATTATGGCTGTATGGAATGTGTGTTTCTTTGTATAGATAACTTCCAGTCTGCTAGGGTATCCACCCAAGACCCTAGGGGAGTTTATCCCACAACAGTAATTGAATACCTGCTCTGTTGGAAAGTTTATGAACTATTCATGGATATTATCAGCCAAAAATTGACTGAAGTTGAACACCAAGGAGGGCTTGCTGCCTGTGGAAAATTTGGAAAAGAATCCTAAAATGGGCTCATCTACCCACTGATCAGAATGATCGCCTAAAATGTAAGAAATCATGGAAATAATCTACTTGGATTGATAAGGGAAAATAGAAGAAGGATATGGAGGATTATTTTGGGTAATTGGGCATTCCCTAGCAGGAAAATTTCAAAAATTCTGGCTCTGGTGGTAAAGTCCAACTTTTGATCAATCTGGGTGAGGGATTCTAAGGAAAAAGGGGCAACATTTTCCACAATGGGGGCCATCATCATTTGGTTAATGGAGTAGGCTATGATGGTGAGAAGAATGTCACTTGTAGGAGTAATAATGGCTCTTTGGGCAAGGATATAACAAGCTTCACATCTTTTGGTAAATTCTAGGGCTTGGAATGTCAAGGGGAAAATATAATGGGGGAGGTTTGACTCCCAGAGCCCAATCTCATCAGTTTTATCTGTGTGCTTATCTTCTAACCAGCAATACAATTCTAGAAAATTGCAGTCAGACATAGTTTCACATATTCTGTAATCCCTATTAGCTAAAGGTACATGATCTAAATCTACAGATGGGGAATTAAAGGATTAATAGGCTTGTCTTAAGTTTTAGTTCTGAGAGGCATGACTATAAAATCCTAAGTACATGATGAATTTAGAGCGGAGTTTACTGAACACAACAAGATGATAGTTTGTCAGGTGAAAATGAGAGGAAATGAAAGTGTATGACATAATCTGGCCACCGAAATGCTATGATAGAGATCGTTGTGGGAAATTGTGAGTAACATAAACAACAAAAGTGAAAAGGGGTGAGAATGACAATCTCAAAGGCATTTAAACATTGCAACGAGTGTGCCATTAGAAATGGAGTGGGATTGTTAGACTGAACGGTTACCCAGGAGAAATCAAAATAAATGAAGAACAGTTGTTTTGGCCAGGAATGAATTTAATTATTCCAGCAGTCATGCCATGTGGCGGGCAGAGAGTGGTGGAGAAAAGTTGTGGGGGTGTGACATGATGGATGAGGGAAGTTTGTTTCTGATGGGGGTAGTGGGCGGTTAATGGTTTTAGTGCGGGGGAGGGTGTGAAATCACCATAGAGTGAGATGTAAGGAATGGGTCACGGTGGGGGAAACTACTTTCTGGACACCTCCCTCAGTGGTAAAGACAGAATGGAAAGGGGGGGAAAAAACAGATGAGGTATGTTGCTTAAGGAAGGTAGCAGATCCCGAGGTGATCAATGTTGATGAACTTTAATAATAAGTGAAAAATGATACCTGTCCTCATGCACTTTTAATATTAGATTTTGGAACTTAGGATAAGGATGGATGAAGAAATATATGGAATAGTTTATCTATAGCGCGCGCATTTCCCTTTTTAACTTAGGATAAGGGATATGTAATGAATGTTGGATTGAGGGGGCCTAACCCATGGTTAGAGTTAATTAGCTAAACAAATCCCTATACTACTGGCCCTTTTGGCAATAGCCCACAGAGTGCAAATTAAGGTCTCACCCAAAGTAGTATGGGGGGATGCTGGAACCAAGTTTTCACACCCTTGAGATGTCTAAGGGGTTGGTTTAGTCCAACTGTGAATACCTTCACGCAAGTCACTTTGTGCACTATCTTGACTTGCAAGACCTTTACGATCTGTTATAATCGCCTTCGTGTAGCCCTCACCAGGGGCTCAGGGGATTTCGCACTGCCCTAGCAGTGATCTGTGCTACTTCCCCAAGTTATACCACATATCTTACTTATCTTCTTATAATAGTTAGTTATCTTGTGTAAACAGATACTTTATATTATATTCACTTTATCAACACATTCATATAAGTTCGCTCATCATATAAACAATAGAAATGCAATTTATATCTGATACATTCAATGCACAAAATAGGAAAAAGATACACAGAAATGATGTAAAACTTCTCTTTATTAATTCTCCAAAGGTTACAGAATCAAATCGTCCTACGCACTCAGATGTAGGGGTCCACGCACTCAGCTGTAGAGCCTTCTCCTACTCTACGACCCAAAGACTCAACTCTACACTTAGATAAAACTCAATTCTTCATCCTTCATCCTTGACTATCATTCCCTTATTTACAACTTAAAGCTTCACTCTATTTATACAATCGATCTCTAAAGCCAACATTACATTACAAAAATGAGGGCAAATAACCCTATGACTCATTTACAATCTTCATGCTCCACGCCCACAAAAAGCAAAGTCTTTACATCAGATTTGGTCAAAATCTGGGCTTTAAGCCCCAAAACTTCCCTTGGGGTATTCCGCACCCAACATGCCCCCAACACAAATATCATGACTCGCCCTTTAGTCACTCTGTCGGTGCGGAGATCTTCACACGGAGACCTCCCAACTCTACTCGAACCACTGCAAGGTTGGCATCACACTGAGCAGCTGCTTGTTATAACTCCTGGATGCATTTTTCAGAGATTGCTGAACTACTTCCCTATATCTGCTCCTACATTCCCTACATATTTTATAGTCCCACACCTACTTTCATCTACCTGGAGCACTAATATTGTACTTCAATGGGCTAGTCAGATAGCCAGGCCACCCGTGTATGGCTTCAACTAACTACCATTCACTCTTCCTGGGAAAGGTTCTCCATTTAACTTTATCAACTGCACCGTGCCTCTGTCTGTGACCTCCTTAATAATATACGGTCCCAACCAATGCATTCTGAATTTTCCCTGGAATTTAGCAAACTTACTATCATACAATAACACAGAATTGTTTCCCTTGAAGGTGCACAACTTAATATGTCGATCATGCCATGCCTTTTTGCACTGCTTTTGTACCTGTTGGTGAAAGCTAGCCAAAAATCGTTCTTCCTCGAGTTCCTCCAACTACGTGAGTCTTTCCTCCAGGGCTCTACGGTCCGTCATACCTGTGAGTGCTGCTATGCACAAACTAGGCACAATGTATTCCATTGACATTACGACTTCCACTTCATAGACCAGTCGGAAAGGTGTCTATCCCATCAGTTTCTTGCATGTCATCCTATAAGCCCATAATACTTCACTTACGTGTAGGTCCCAATTGCTTCGCTACACGTTGCGTACTTTGGTTTGCGTAGTCTCCAGTACTTTGTTAAATGCTTCTACTATCTCGTTGGCTTGTGGGTGATATGGTGTGTTTTTCTGATGATACACGTGAAACTCTTCTATTAGCGCGTGGATTGTCTCATTCAGGAAATGTGTACCACATCTCTCATCAAGATCTTCAGACATCCAAATCGTGTCAATACATGTTCTAACAGAAACTTCACAGTCATGGTAGCCATGCAATCTTTTACTGGTTGCGCTTCTGCCCAACAAGTCAGGTACTAAGTCACAGTTATAATATATCTCATGCCCATTTTTCCTTGAGGTTTAATAGGTCCTACAAATGTTATCGCCCACTTTTCAAAGGGATGTAGCATCATTTGCAAATTCAAAGGCACCTCATCCCTCTGCAATGGTTTACATGTTCTTTGACATACATCACAAGCCTTGCAATGTGCTTTTGAATACTGATGAAGGGTCGGCCACCACAACCCTGCGCGAAGAATCTTCTGCATAGTCACTCTCCCTGCATAATGTCCTCCCGCAATGCCCCCATGCCCATTTGTGAGGATATGGCTTCTTTCAAATTCATGTACATACCTTTGCAGTATCTCATCATTTCCCATCTTATATAGGTGTCTCGCAATGAATGAGAAATCTTCCATGTGCACCACTAATTCTTTCTTTTGCTAGACAGAGTACTCTTTCGGCGCAATTATAGTCGTAAGAAAGTGGATTATATATTCAAAATGTCCATCCACTATGCACACATCAAAGATTTGTGCGTCAAGTAATCCTTCCTCTAGACTAGTAGGTTCCTCCCCTGTCTCAATGCATGACAGGTGATCCGATCCTATGTACCATCATCCAGGTTTCAAAACAACTTCAAAATCATATTCTTGGAACAATAAAATCCATCTGCATATGCGCCCCCCCAACATAGGCTTATTGACCAAGTATTTCAGCGCGGAATGGTACATAAACATTTTGAAGTGTCCCCCTAGCAAGTAGTGTTGATATTTCTGGAGTGCATACACCATAGTCAGTCCCTCACATTCAATGGTGGAATAGTTCTTTTTTGCTTTAGACAATCTATGACTCACGAACACAATAGGGTGGTCCAAGCCCTCTCCACCATCTTGTGTTAGTACCACTCCCAGCGTTATACACAATGCATCAACATGGACATGAAACTCCTTGTCCCATTTCGGGAAGACCAAGATTAGTGCACTGAACATCTTTTCTTTCAATACATCCAGGCTTTTCTTACAGTCATCATTCCAGAAAAACATGACATATTTATTCAATTGCTTTTCTATTGACACGGTGATCTAGGCATAGCTTTTGATGAGCTTCCCGTAGTACCCCATATGTCCTAGGGTAGCACATAGCTATTTCACACTTCATGGCGCTTCCAAATTCATAATCACCGCAATCTTTGCGGGATCTACCATCAGTCCCTGTCTGAAAACCACATGTCCCAACAGGTTCTTGAAAGGAATGAGGAACATACACTTCTTGAGGTTAAGCACAATTTGGTATCTTCAACAGGTATTTAGCATCAAGAGTAAGCTCGCTACATGGTGCTTAACCAACCCAAATACAATCCAATCATCAAAATCAACTTCCAAGAACTTGTGAATATATTCCTTAGATGCTACAACAACCATGCGCAAAAAGATAGCCAGCATGTTCTTCAACCCAAATGGCATGACAATGTATTGAAATTAGCCCCACTCAGTCATGAAGGTTGTCTTGCTCCCAACTTCAGGCGCGATTTTAATCTGGTGGTACCCTAAGAACCCATCGGTGAAAGAATATGCTTCCTGCCCATCGACATTGTCCAACACCTCATTTGTGAATGGAGTTGGGAATGGATCGTGCACACAAGCATCATTCAATTTTCTGAGATCCACGCATATTCTTATCTTGTCCTTCTGTTTCTTCTCCTTCACTACCATTGGACTTACCCAATTGGGTTCTTCCATTGGCTCAATGATTCCTACTGCAAGCATTTTGTCTATCTTTACGCAAACCTTCTCCTTGTATTTTAGATTTAAGCGGTAAGGCCTCTGCTTATCTGACTTCGTGTTGAGTTTTAACGTGATACTCATCATTCCTAAATCTCTGATGATTCCCTTTAAATCCGTAAACTTGGTTAGGAATAAGTCCTGGTACTCAGGGAGCAACTCGGCAACCTTATCCACCATCACATCATCCCAGTATTCACTGAGTGTTGCAACTTAGTTTTGGCCTCCATACCAATGTTCACCCACTTCGTTTTTATTGGCACAGTGATGTCAGGGTTCTCAATTTCTGGTCCTTGAACCTTGCAATGGCCTTCTGTTTTTGGAATGTTAATTTTCCGCAGATCTTTGTCTTCTTCTTCATCACTCACATTATAAAATTTCAGCATGCAGCTTAGATGAGTAGCCCATTCAGGTTGAATCAATTCTACCGATTCCTGTGGTATCCTAAAGATATTTGCATTTACCTCTTGTAGTGCTTCATCAATGTTGTCCCACCATCTATCCTCAAAACTGAAGGTCATCATGAACCCTTTTTGTAGGATATCCCATTCACTTGTCCCATGGTAGAGCTCCATCTCTATATACCAATTCATGGGTATAACATCTAGGGTATGACAAAACAAGTGCACCCACTCAAGTTGTGGCTTTTCTCCATAGACCTTCATCTACATGGCCAAGTGTGCACACGTATCATCATGTCCATCATACTTGTCTACTAGTCCTATCTTAGGCTTCCCAAACCATGTGCACATCATTCTCCTACATTTGCACCAGTCCTAAAAGCTCCCTTTGTGCATACCCCACCACCTTGCGGGCATAGTGCACATTACGCAATTCAAGGCGTGGAAAATTTGGCTTTTCTGGCACCTCCCTTTAAAACTTATCTAGGAAAATATCTATCTCACTTAAGCCATCATAAGTAGGTAGATACCTTACTTCTGTCGATACACAGTGTAGCAATCTTGTCATCATATTACAGTTCAATGTGGTTACCTCGTGTAACTAGTTGTACCATTGTTCTATCTCCTCGTCTGAATCTGAAGTATAGGAGCTTTCAAGCTCCCATGAGATCCATCCATCCATGGTGGGATTTACACAATCTTTCTCTCATGTGGTTATTTTGTAGATTCAGTCCAAATCATCATCAATTTCATAGTCGCGCACTGGCTCTATACAACGTGATCCTTCCGCAGGGTCCAAGGGTATAACTACATGCAGAGATTTCTTCTCTAAAATCATCTTGCACTTCTTTAGATTAATCACCCCATTCATGTCAGTGGCCCAATCAATTCCTAATAGCACAGGGTAGGGATTGTTATCTTCAACAATTTATATCACTTCAAAGACTGTTAGTGTGCTCGCTCCCTCAATAACACAGTGATTCCCTACAATCTCCCCATAGGTATTATCTTTTTCTAGTTTGCTATCTACAGCTAAATAGGGGACCATTGCAACGTAGGCCTCCCCATGTGCTCCCATGTCTGCTTCAACAAAATGTTCACATCCAATCCTAAGTCTCAAATTACTTGGTCCATCTCATATTCCCCAATCTGCGTGGTTAACCTCATTTCTCTCCCTGTCCTAGTCTTGTGTTTTCCAATCTTTTGGACTATGCGCGGTTCTCCTGGCACAGTCCTAGCACATCGGTTAATGAGTTCTTGTAATCCTTTTATAGCCTTATTGTCATGCAGTAGCTTCATGCATGTTTCTAGGAATGTCATAAGCATAAATGGGTCCATTTTTGGCTCTGGTCTATCTTTTCTTTCTGAAGTGGAGGCATCAGTGAAGCTCTTCTTAGCTTCCATGAAGGTTTCCTTAGTGTGCTCCAAATCAAACTCTACTTCTTTCATCAGATCCTTGCGAACCGAAGTACTATCTTCAGGCTATTTTCATTTATCATCTCCTGTCGTGATTCCACTTTGAAGCACAATGTTCACATTTGGATCTTCCTCACGCAGCTCAGACCTCATCATCTATAGGTTCTAAATCAGGGGAGGTGGTAGTGCTCCCTTGTTGCATATCCTAGCTATTAGCGTAGGACAATCCTTTGTCTCATGATCAAATAACATACAATACAGACATGACGGGCACATTGGATTTGTACAATCACGAGCATAATGTCCTAACCCTCCGCAATTGTAGTATATCAACTATCCCTAACCTCTTCCAGGTCCTCCTCCACCTCGGCCTCGTCCACACCCCTGAAATTTGGTTCACGCCACTCTTGCATTTGGGTCTGAGGGCTGCATTTTGGCCTAGAATCTATAGGTGGGAGTTCTATCCATCATCAGCTCATAGCTTCTACAAGTGTGCTCATCGTATCCAACCGATTTACAAAAATTACAAAACAACTATTGTGAATTTTTCATGTACTTCTATAACAAATGGCAGTTGCCCATAGCATGCTTTCCTACTATTTGACAAATCGCACACCATAAAGCACGTGTCGTGCTAGGTCTTTCTTGCGCTTCTGGCCTTAACGGCTTTGGTCCTCCTCCCGCAAGGTAATTCGTGAACACAGGGCAGTGTTTCTTATCTTGACCATGACCCTTGCATTTTACGCACCACACCTCTTTGCGCACTTCTAGTTGGGTTGTCCTGTCCTGTTTCAGACTCTGCATCTCAAGGCATACGTTTTTCAACTGCATGTGGATTTGCTAAACTCCCAAGTTAGGATCCTGCATCAGGGTTTCATGCAGCCTCATTGTGATATCCAAGGCCTCTGCTTGAGTCGTTAACCTCTGTTGCAACAATGCGTTCCTCAAATGCGGCATTAGCAATGCTACAAACCATTTGTGGTGTTGTCTATCCATCAAAGTCATATTAGCTTCGCAAATCATAAACTTCAGTCTCTGATCCAACTCCCAAGGAGTCTTTCCCGGTAGTATTGTGATCTCTTTGAATCCAATGATCGACTACGCTTTGGATTTCAGCCTACTAAATTCTTTGTTTAGTGCAGTTTGGATATCAGTGATTCTTCCATTCGGATTGTAATTAGAATGCTTAATATACCAGGTCAACACACAATCTTACAAAGCGCTGACCAACGTTGCTTTCTTTATATTATCATCTCTAACTCCCTGTGCTTCCCATACAGCTCTTATGATGAACCAAAATTGGTCCGGATCTTCATTTCCTACTTTGTTGAACATAGGAAATTTTATCGCGCTTGCCATATTGAATCATGGTGATAGTGGAGGTGGTATGGGTGAAGATGGAGGTGAAGGCAGTGAAACTAGTGGCGGTGTGGGTGGGGGTGGTATGCGTGGAATCCTTTGCCTTATCAAATGGATCGCACTTCACGGCGAAACCTTCATGAGCTCTTTCGCATCACCTCGTGGAGGTGAAAGAAAAGGACTATTCTCTGGTCCCTTACTTCCTTCATTTTTCTAGCTTTTTCCACTTCACGTAGCTCCAGACATCAAGGTGGTTTCATAACCCTCTTTTCACACAATAGCATTTTAATCCAAGTATTTAGAGACTTTACATACTTACCTTACGGTCCTTTGAGAAAGCATCACTCCGCTTCACTATAGCTGACTGATGTATCTACCACAAACTTAGTAATGAATCCTCCTATAATTCGATCGAGCCAATGATTAATAGTATGCACGATCTTATCCTCTGATGCTTCCAATCTGCGCACCAACTCTGGGGTCCACACAATAGGATTTTCGAGTTTCCACCTTCCTTGGCTCTCTGCTAGCTTTGCGATCCACTCGTATAGCTCAGTAGGAAAAGATGCAAAAAATATTTCATGGATCTCTGTGTACGGGTAGTAGTCTAACTACTCTTCTTTTTTCAGTCGCAGATTCATGTTCTCCAACGTCGTGAACTAGTGACCCAAGTTCAGAGTTAATTAGCCAAACAAATACCTGTACTACTGGCTGTTTTAGTAATATCCCACAGAGCGTGGACTCAGGTCTCACCCGAAGTAGTAACGGGGGATGATGGAACCAAGTTTCCACACCCTCGAGATGTCTGAGGGGTCGGTTTAGTCCAACTATGAATACCTTCGCGCAGGTCACTTTGTGTGTTGTCCTAACCTGCAAGACCTTTGCAATTTGTTATAATTGCCTTCACACAGCCCTCACCATGGGTGAAGGTGATTTCATGCTGCCCTAGGTGCTCTGTGCTACTTCCCCAAGTTATACCGCATATCTTACTTATCTTCTTATAACAGTTAGTTATATTCGCGTAAACAGATAATTTATCTTATATTCACTTTATCATCATATTCATATAAGTTCGCGCATCATATTAAAAATAGAAATGCAATTTATATATGATAAATTCAATGCACAAAATAGGAAAAAGATACATAGAAATGATGTAAAACTTCACTTTATTACTTCTCCAAAGGTTATGGACTCGACTCGCTCTGTGCACTCAGTTGCAGGGGTTTCACACTCAGCTACGGACTACTAGGCCTCTATGCACCCAACTGCAAATCCTTCTCCTACTCTACAACCCAAATACTTGACTCTACACTTAGATAAGACTCAATTCTTCATCATTGACTATCATTCTCTTCTTTACAACTTAGAGCCTCACTCTATTTATATAATCCCATGGTCCATGGACCATGGGTAGATCTCTAAAGCTGACATTACATTACAAAAATGAGGGAAAACAACCCTATGACTCATTTACAATATTCGCGCTCCGCGCCCATAAAACACATAGTCTTCACATTAGATTTGGTCAAAATCTGGGCTTTAAGCCCCAAAACTTCCCTTGGGGGATCCCGCACCTGACAATGAAACATTTGGTAGATTGACAAGTATTTACAAAATAAGATTCTTGAGATAGAATTCTCAACTACCTTGAGATCCTATAAATTATACAACCCTAACACACATATATCTATCATGAAAGAAGTGACATCACAGAAGATAGTGCTCAGTAACAAGGTTGTGACCTTCTTGGAAGTCACATGGAGTAGTCATGCATTAAATGCAGCTCTGGACATTTAAATAGCTTACACAGTAATCACTTGTTCTCCAGAGACCAAAGAGACTGATTACCAATACTCCATACTAATGACCCATGAGATTGCATGGAAAAAACTGGGGCCTGTGTACAATAGCGTGGAAAGGCCTGTAAGATTGTGTGGAGATCACAATTCCAGATTCGTGACTAGACTATCCCCAAGTCACCAATCAATTTTTAAAGTCTTAGTGATGCAGCCACAAGTGCCACCTCCATTTTAATGCAACTATGCGACCTCACAAGTTGCAATCCTTGAATACAACTAATCATAGGATTGCCATTAAGGATTCCATAGCTCCATGCGACCCACATTTCTATGCAACCGTGTGACCTACCTAGAAGTGCAACTTCCATGAAAAGGGAAACTGTGATCTACATATGCAAAATGCAAAAACTGCTATGTGACTGCGTGACCTACCCAAAAGTGTGACTTCCATGTAAAGAGAAACTATGATCTGCATAGGTAAAATGCAGCTTGGTTGAGGTCAAGCTTCCCAAATGGGACTGGAATGGTAACGATTGAAATACGCAACTATGCATTGAGAAGCTAATAAAGCAGGAAATCCCCTTGCTAAAAGGATGAAGTCGAATGATGATGAACAACCCATCACCAACACTCATGAAAACAAACTCTTTCTTTCACCTCAAATTGATCATTCATTAATTGATTTTGTTTTATTTGTAGTAATTTTTTCTTGTCTTATTCCCAGATGTTTATCTTGAGTTTTAGTTAATAATTATGTTCTTGTAGGATGATGGGGCATGAATTTCTAACACAAAAGGATTCACTACCAATTGGAAGACAATTCAAGCTTATGAGGATAATGGAGCATGTGTCAAAAGGAAGAATACAAAAGGTTGAACATATAGAGGGAGATAGGGTTTCTAACATAAGTTGTGGCTTGGAAAGATAGTTCCATACAAGCTCTAGGAACAAGTCAATCATGCCAAAGGAACAACATCAAAAAGTGGACATATGTATGTGAAGCACAATCGCAGACAAATAGGCTTGTCTCACGATCAAGCAACATATTGATAATGAACATCGCAGGGTTTTCCAATCACCCTTAATACTCTCCTCATGTTTTCTTTCTGGGACTGTGTGAATATTTCTCATCATAATTCCAACAATCATGATGAGATGAGCTAGGAATGTAATAGTAATTGAGTAAGCTCAAGAGTCATGAAGGGAAGTTCAAGATTCATGAGGGGAGGTCGAGGGTCATGGTAGGTGAACAATCCTCATCTATATAAGTGTGCCCTAATGCTTCATTTGTAGGGGGACTTTAGCACTTAAGTTGAGGCCAATATAAATAGTTGATTTATGCTTGAGAGCTAGAGCCACTCATTTCTTGGTAGCTATGAGAGAGGATTTGTAGTGGGGCTAGGGTTTTGGCACCAGACAATGATATGAATAGCTCATGTTCCACTATTGAGTATTGACCAATTTCATGTTATGTATTTGAAGTTACAACAACAGTAATAAGATGTTTTATCTTATCTTTGGCACTGATTCCCATGCTTATTCATGGTGTTTGTATTAGATGTCTAGTAACTCTATTTTTATGTGTGCTTTCATATACGCAAGATGGTATGTACTGATATATAGTGGTTGCATGTATGTTCCACTTGTGAATCTGTGTTTACTTGTTCCTTGCCATGTAGGTGAATTAATGTGAAGTACATTGCAATTGACTTCTGGCATGTTCCTGTTTATAATGTTTGATGGGGATTGAGCTCACTAGTCCTACTCATAATTTGACTCTTCTTATTGTTGTTGAGACTTGTTTGCACCTCTTTCTGTAATTTGTCAATCTTCAGCTGATGTTTTCTCGGTACTCGAGCAGTTCAATCTTGCCCCACTCTGGCACCTTCTCATTTTATAACCAAGAGCAGAAAACATTCATGGCAGTAGTCAAGCCCACATACTAGATGGGGCTCCTATCCCAATTAGTGTGAGGTCTAGTTGGGACTTCACACTAGGGATACCCCTTAGTGGTTGCTAGTACATTTTGGCCTGTCAACAAATTGGTGCTAGGAGGGCCAAATGAGAAGCTAAACCCTTAGAGCTTGCAGTTTAGTATCATATATGTTAATGGCTCCGACCAGAATCTTTCTCCCAGGGAGTTTATTTGGTTTGTCTATTTTTCGATTTTGCATCCCCTAAAAGCAACTCCATCACTTGTCTCAGTTAAATTTTGATGGTGAGGATGGAATACCCATAACCGAGCACATTTTTTATTTCCTCGAGTTTTGTGAATCTTTTGAGATCGATGATGAAGAGTTTACTTGTGTGGTATTCTCCCTCACCCTTGAAGGTTGCACCAATAAATGGTGCCACACATTGCCAGTAGTGTCCATTCATTCGTTTGAGCAACTCGTCGGTAAGCTCTAACAAGCATTTGACATGTACGATTTTTCAGGATGTGCTAAAGAGGATAACTAAGCTTAGGATGAAACCTTAAGAATCTTTAGAGGGTTTTGCTTTCAGATTTGTGCATCTTTGTTTCAAATTTCCTGAAAGTGATGTTGACTGGGTGTATTTGAGTATAAATTTTCAACGATTGGTTCTCATTTCTTTACAACATTTTCAATTAGAAGCAAGTCCTATTTTGCATGAGTATCATCATAATTTTCAGATTACAAAGTGTCCAGATTATACCCGTAATTTTTTTCCTATCTCTCTGAATCTAGAACAACCTCAAACCCCTGAGGAATAGATTACTATTTGTGGGATTTATCGTCCTCATCTTGACTTGCTACATAATAATATTGTGGTAATAAATGGTTCAAATGATGAATAGTGCTTTCGAGGGAAATGAATATGATGATCTCAACTCTAAATCCCTAGTACATCCTTTTGATCTTGAATCTAAAAATTACATAACATCTCTTCCTGCTGATGGAACCCCGATCGATTCCATTTAACATATGTCTCACTATATTTGGGGATCTCATTCACTCTTGCATGATGGCTTTGGTATTGTCTCAAGTAAAGTTGGTTGTCCTCCCAAAACCACGGACCACATCAGGCCTAAAATCTATCTGTCTCTTTGGCGAACATAAAGGGGAAATTGTGAGTCCAGGTTTGATTGGTGCCCCTTCATTTGACCCTATGCATCCATTCTAACCTGTTTTAGTCCATGGGTCTACTGCACCGGCAATTCCTTAAGATCATTCACATCTTTATCTTGCTCGCATTGATTGGAATCATGTACATGGGGGTGATGTTTCACAGTTAAGGGACGAAGATTTTGAATATCTTATGCCTGATCTTCACCACTTGTAGTCTTTAACAGGTGGAGAAGAGGGCCATGCATCTCGCCTAGCTCAAGTTGGTTCTCTCATTAATCCATGTTCACTCCCAAGCCAAAAGGTGCCTTATGTATCAGATACCCAACTTGATCAAACTGGTGGTTTCAGCGATTCTCATTTTACCAGAAATATATTCGCTCATGCCTCTCATGACTATCCTATGTATCCATCTATTTATCCTATGAAGCCACGAGAATTTGATGACCCACCCTTTGAATGTTTAGGGACTCATTAGGAAGCTGAGGCACTTCAGCTTTTGCTAATGGTTATGTCAGGTTCTCGTGTTCCTGATGAGACCCCTGAACCAAGTTGAATTAGGGTTTCTGAAATAGGGTTTCTACACATCATGCTCCTCTGAACATCATCTTGCTAGATGTGAGATCATTTTGGAAATCCTTTGATTCAAGCGATGTCGCTATGAGAAAACCTTTCCACCACCTTGCACCTGATAGGCATTAACCTCTATAACCTAATTTGTTTGCTAAAGGGACTGCTCTGGCCATTGTCCCAAAGTTTTTGACTGTTTCCCAGCCAGTACAATTTGTCATTATACACTATCAAATGATGTATGACAATATCCTAGATGAAAAGGTGACAATCCCCCAATCTCCCCTCTTCCTGACACTCTTTCGGTTGATTCGGTTCATTCTCAAGAATATAAAGAATCTCATTTGTCGAGCTACCAATTTATCTATATTCAAACAATGGATCCAATACACAAAATTTTTATTGATAGTTCTTTGGTCACAACCATTGATAACCATATACATCCATCTACAAATCTTGTGAAGCTACCAATATTTGATGGCGTGTCATTTGAAGGTTCAGATTTTTGTCAGGATGATGAGGCACTTCAGCTTCTGCTGATGGCTATGTCAGATCCTCACACCCTAGAAGAAGTATATGAACAATTTCAAACTAGGGTTTCTGAAATTAGGGTTCCTATGTTCGAATCCTCAGGGATCTTATTTATATCCGACATAAACCCCTCTTTTTGGATTCATCAAGTTGATCGAACTCTACATCATGATCGAGTTAATCTAGCAAATTCCTTTGTTAGCTGGGAGCATCTTTTCTTACTTGCATTGGATTTAGGGTTAAGTATGATGTCATGGTTGGGTGACTATAAATTTGACGCTTATGATTCGGTTCACCAGGATTAGGGTGCAATTTTCCTTGAAAGGTCTTTATTGGCACGTTTCCCTAGAAGTAGACCGGATTTTCTTTCTATTGTGCATGCTTTACAGGTAAACATTTTATTTTTTGCACAACTCTTTTCACAAATTTCGATTGTCATCATCTTGGTTTTGGCAGGTCAGGAACTGCTGTGGTGGCTGCATTGGAAGTTTGTTTTCACATAACTTGACCTATTCTTTGGTTAAATTAGGATTTAGGGTTTTAGACTAGTTAGGTTTAGAGTTTTTATTATTCATTTGTTGATTAGAATTTGCTTTATTATTTAATTTGTTATGTTCATTTTCCTTGCCGTAGGTAGTTTAGTTTCCTACATATTTCTGTTTGCACTCATGTCCGTGCATTTGTTTATTGTTGCATGACATTCATGAAATCTCTGCATATGCATTTCATTGGTACTTTAATTGCAATTATTCAATCCCTTTTGTAAATAGAATTACATTTCGTCATTATCCCTGTCTGCCGCATTGCATGATACATGTTCCTTCTCGCCTGGCACACACCCACCTTTGACCTAGCTTGGAAATTTCCCCTATGTTGCATGTTGCTACATGAGCCTTCATGAACCTGAAGTTTTCAAACCCGTGGTGTTGTGAAAAGATTTCTCAAACCTTTCAACTTTCTCCAACCTTAAAGTGTATTAATTCAACCTCTTCACACCTATTTGATAACCCTAGAACTAAAACCATAGCCCTAATGATGGTGTGAAGTTGTGATGATCACACCAATGAGCAACCTCTCTCGGAACCAATCATCAAAGTTGAATCCTGGATATTTGTCCTACGAGCCTTATTCATTAACAAGGAAAATAAGAACATATTACTCATGGGGAACCCTAATTAGTTTGAATGACATTTACCCATAACCTAAACAGAGTGCTCAGTGTGGTCTTTATTGTTTCAATGACTCGTGTTCTTTGTTCACTTGCTGAAGGGAAATGAGATGTGGAAGCTTGGCATAAGGGAAAGCCTAAATCGAGATATCTTTTATTTTCTGTTAAATAAGAAACAACCTCTCTTGCCTGCAAAATAAGTCAGGATCGCTCATCCGCCCTCGTGTAATGAACACCCAGAAATAAGTGCAAAGGCACATGCAAAAGAAAGTGAAACTAAATAAAGGGTAAAGGATCGAGAAAGGCTTAAAGGCATAGAGAGGTAATGCAATGACTCCACTAAGGTAATGACCAAGCTCGCTAGCAGTGGAGCAACATTTGTGATTTCTTGGAGTGACTCCACCAAGGTACTGTCCTTGCTCGTAGGTAGTGGAGAAACACCAAAAGCTTACTTTAAAATTATAACCACAATAAGACCTCCACCACATTCTTCGCATCATCATCAAATACCGACACGTGTGAACTTTAATTGGGTGTTTAACAATTGCAAGACCCAGCTGAGACATGAAGGGAAGGCATATTTGCAAAGGTTAAGGCAACACAAGAGGTGCCCATAACATATGTTTGATACTTCCTTAGAAAATTGTGTGCGCTTGAACTACTACAAGGGTGTTAACAGAGATACTGGATTCTACTAGTGGTTCGTTGATTGTTGTAGCCGCTACAACACCACCCAAAGTTTTGGGCATATTGAAAATTTTGGGTACCCCACCACTCGTCCTAAGCCTCTAGGGTTTGTATAGGACCCCCAACTAGTTGGTCTCCCCGTGAAATTTCCTATCCAACCCCTTTGGTGTGCCCACTTACATTTCGTACATTGCATCCTCACATCATGTTTTGTCTCAGACATATGCCTTATGATCGCATTAGGGTGTCCCAGGTTAATGGATTTATTAATGCGTCAAGGATCCCTCATGATTCTAAAGCTCATCTTTGCATGATTCACATCGTGATTAGTAGATGTCCTATATTTGAGAAAACGTACATACAATTTGGCCTTCCTTACGATTGACAATATTGAGGTTTGGGAAAAACCCTAAATGGGAAAGGGTGATTCCCCTCCTATCTTGACCTAATTTGCCTCTCGCTAAGAGTGTGTTTATATCGACATTATCGGGCATCATGGGAGATATTGTTGCATTTCATGTTCCCCTAGGTTCCTGATTGGTCATACACCTCAACATGTGCATTAGGGCTTGCAAAGTTTATTTACTACCCTTGCATCCTTGTAACTCTACACATATGTGATCTAAGTGCACATGACATTTTAATCTATAAGAGTCCCCTCGAGTGCATTAAGAATTCCTCAAATTTCCATCTTAATCGATGCCCTTGAATCTATAACTGCACCATTGCTTTTGGCATCACATAAATTTCTTGCAATTCATAAGTCCATTAAAGTTCCTAAATGTTGTGTTGATTTTCAGATTCGAGCATCTCTTATTTTACTCGTATAATTTAGTTACAATTTTACTATCACCTCAAGATGAAATTATATTCATTTTTTTAATTATTTATCCCATTTTCTTTGCAATTATTTAAATGGAGTTGCATTGGGCACATATTTAATGGAGAAGGATGAAATTGGATAATAGTTTTAAAATACACCACTTATGGAGAAACAATAGTCTAATGATATAAATATTGACTACATGAGGCTTTGTTAAGGACAAAATTTCATAGGACAAGGCATATTCTTCATACACGACATGGTGGATGCTTTTATGTTTTAAGGGAATAGTTGCCAAGAATAATTAAGAGCCAAGTAGCCACCATAAATCTTGCACACATCCCAAAGTGATGCATGGAGCATAAGTGCTAAAGGGAATGTGAAGTAAGTTATATAGGCCACGATGAGGGAGGAAAATCCACGTACCATTGTTGTAATAATGATTGAAATTAGAGGAATTTATGGCCTCCAAACTATGTGCTATGCACTAGACTGGAAGGTAGTTATCTAAATAACACTCTGAAGACATATTGGAAGTACGAATTTTCTTGAATTGTCAATGCCAAGAAATTTATGCGAGGAACCAACGAGACTAGATGAAGCACCTACTTTACAAATTGCACTTCCACATATCACTTGGATAGGGTCTTTTCGCCAAGATCAATGTTCTAAGTCACAAAATATTAGTTTAGTTTTAAGCAATAACACTGAGGAACGCAATCAATATGGAAGTTACATGCAACTTCTGAAGGTCACAATCTTCAACAAGGTTTCCAATTCGCAACCTCAGACATATGGCCAAGAAATGTGATCCTCCCTCTGTTGTGACTACGTGACCTCCCCAATTGCCAAGTCGCAAATTCACACTTGAAAAAAGTTGATATTTGGTGCGACCCATCCTCTTCAGTGACTCTGCGACCTCTCCCAATCACTAGGTCGCAAACAATTGCGACACTGTAAGGAGAATTATGGGGTTTTCAACAATGAATATATCTTGGGTGATATGTAACAACATAAAACACCGAAACTTTCACTCTGTGCATTTCTAGAGTGAAGCTTCGAATCTTTGTCATCAATCATTACACCTAGCGCCAGAGCACATGGTCTCATTATGGTAGAGGCAATGCATGATAGACATTCGGATATGTGATGCACTGGAGGAACATTATCTTCAACAAATCAAATGAAAAATGCATTCATATACATGTCTAGTTTTGGTCGCAACGTCGCATCCCTAGTGACTGAGACGATCTTCATCCCATTCTTGATACCTTATAATGATTAACATACAACATTTCCAAGCATAATTTGGTTGTAACAAGGATTTATTGATCATTGTTACCTTATTATTTCTTTTTCAAACCAGAAAAACTTCAAAATTTTTTGGAGAAATCCCCGTGTTCTCATACGCAAAAGCCAAAAGAAAAGGATTCGATGCTCACTTCTTTTGGGGCATGTGTATCAGACTATAAGCTCATGCTAGTCTTAGTTTGGTTGAAAGCATTGAATGCATGACTAGTATTTGGTCTCCTATTCCTATATGCTAGGAGATTTCTATAAGAGAGGTCAATTTTCTTCCTTGTGGTTAACCAATCTCCCACCATGGCAAGGACATCCTAACTGATGCATGTTATGAAGATTGCATTGACCCACATCACATGGCTTTATCCCATGTTAGGCACGGTAAATTATATGAATGGAAGAATAATAAATGAGATGGGAAGTTGGAAAAACCCTGAAACACACTGAAAATAGTTACAACAGATATCTATCATGAAAGAACTGATATTGTAGAAGACAATGCTCATTAACAAGGTTGTGACCTTTTTGGAAGTCACATGGAGTGGTCATGCATCAAATGCAATGTCGAACATTTAAAGAGCATACAAAGTAATCACTTGTGTTCCAAAGACCAAAGAGATCAATTAACCAATGCACCAAACTAAGGACCCATGAGATTGCGTGGAGAAAACTTGGTGCTGCATGGAGTAGCACGGAAAGACCCGTAATATTGTGTGAAGATCACAATTCGAGATTCCTGACTAGACTATCCCCAAGTCGCCAATCAAGTTTTAAAGTCTCAGTGATGCAGCCACAAGTGAGACCTCCATTTTAATGAGACTATACAACCTCACAAGTCGCAGTCCTTGAATACGACTGGTCGCAGGATCGTAATTAAGGAATCCATAGCTCCATGCAACACACACTACTATGCGACCGTGTGACCTATCCAGAAATGCGACTTCCATGAAAAGGGAAACTATGATATGCATATGTAAAATGCGGTTTGGTTGAGGTCAAGCTTCCCAAATGGGGCTTGAATGATAAGGGTTGAAATATGCGACTACACGTTGAGAAGCTAATAAAGCAGGAAATGCCCTTGCTGAAATGATGAAGTCAAATGATGATGAACAACCCATCACCAACACTCATGAAAACAAACTCTTTCTTTCACCTCAAATTGATCATTCATTAATTTACTCTATTTTATTTGTAGTAATTATTTCTTGTCTTATTTCCATATGTTTATCTTGAGTTTTAATTGATAATTATGTTCTTGTAGGATGATGGGGTGTGAATTTTTGACACAAAAGGATTCACTACCTATTGCAACATGATTCAAGCTTATGAGGATTATGGAGCATGTGTCAAAAGGAAGAATGAAAATGGTTGAAAATACAGAGGGAGATAAGGTTTCTAACATAAGTAGTGGATTGGAAAGATAGTTCCATTCAAGCTCTAGGAACTGGTCAATCACATCAAAGGAACAACATAAAAAGGTGGACATATGTATGTGAGGTGCAATAGCAGACAAATAGGCTTGTCTCACGATCAAGCAACATATTGATAATGAACGTCTTAGGGTTTTTCAATAACCCTTAATACTCTCCTCATGTCTTCTTTCTGGGACCATGTGAATGTTTCTCATCATAATTCCAACAATCATGCTGAGATGAGCTAGGAATGTAATAGTCATTTAGTGAGCTCAAGAGTCATCAAGGGAAGTTCAAGAGTCATGATGGGAGGTCAAGGGTCATGGTAGGTGAACAATCACCTCATCTCTATAAGTGTGCCCTCATGCCTCATTCATAGGGGGACTTTATCACTTGAGTTGTGGCCAAGATAGATAGTTGATTTATTCTTGAGAGCTAGGGCCACTCATTTCTTGGTAGCTATGGGAGGGGATTTGCAGTGGGGCTATAGTTTTGGCACCAGGAAATGATATGAATAGCCCATGTTCCACTATTGGGTATTGACAAATTTCATGTTATGTATTTGAAGTTACAGAAATTATAACAAGATGTTTCTCTTATCTTTGGCACTTATTCTCATGCTTACTCATGGTGGTTGTATTAGCTGTCTAGTACCTCACCATATTTGTATGTGTGCTTTCATATATGCAAGATGTTATGTACTGATACATAGTGGTTGCATGTATGTTTCACTTGTGAAACTGTGTTTACTTGTTCCTTGCCATGTAGGTGACTTATTGTGAACTACTTTTCAATTGACTTCTGGCATGTTCTTTTTTATAATGTCTGATGGGGTTTTAGCTCACTAATCTTGCTCATCATTTTCCTCTTCTCATTGTTGTTGAGATTTGTTTCCACCTCTTTTTGCAATCTGTCAATATTCGGCTGATTTTTTTTTGTTGCTCGAGCATTTCAATCCTTCCCCACTCTGACATCGTCTCATTTTATAACCAAGAGTAGAAAAAATTCATGGTGGCAGCCAGGCCCACATACCGGATAGGGCTCGTATCCCAAATGGTGTGAGGTCTAATTGGGACTTCACACCAGGGAGACCCCTTAATTGTTGGCGGTACATTTTGGCCCATCAATAGGTTGGTATGTAGATCACACTAAGAATGTTGTAGAAATGACAAATTTTGATTGTTTAAGGAATTTCAGGAAATAAGTCCCCAGTCAATATATCCATAAGCATGTTTTAGAAATTGAAACCATGGTTTATTGGGCCTAATACAAACCATGACATGTGTTGTTGTTGATATCACGTTTAATCCCGACTTCATTATGACATATTATGGGAATTTTACAAGAAGTTCTAGCACAATGACCCTCCTCCCACAATGTGTGATTTTATTTCATTAATGTTGTGCAGAAGGGAGCCAAAAGATTTATTTTATAAGAAAATATGTATAGACGGGAGAATATGCACTAAATGTGGTCATTTGGCATTGTTCCATATGAATTTTCCTATTGATCCCAACTAGTATAGGTTGTCAAATGTCATGGTCACATACAAGCAATATGAGCATGTCATGGTAAGTCAACCATCCTCTTCAACTATGACATCTAGGAGGATAAACTATGTTGAGGAGGCTTTTCCTATTTCAATAATCATAGGAATGTTTCAGAACCATATCTATAAATATTTCAAACACTCGCATAGGTCCAGGTGGAAAGCTTATGAATTTAAGGATTCTTGGGAGGTATTCCATTCAGGAACAATCTTATCAGTGGTAGACGTTTCCTAGAATTACACATTTTCTCCTCAAAAAAGATACAGAGTGAGTAATATCACTCAGACCAAGTGTCCATATTCATAATTTTTCTTTACAAACAAGCAAAATTGAATGTTGATGGTAGGGATAACACTAATGAGTCATGTGATGTGATTATGGAGTATCATTTCTACATCAACGATGATCGTGAGCATGACACATGATTTGTGCAACATTGATTTGGCCTAATTTATGAATCATTCAAAATGAATAATACATCATTAAAAAGCATTAGATTTTTTCAAATGTTTGTGTGGGGTAGTTCAAGTTAACACACATTTTTTATTTGTTGAGTCAGCTACAAAAGGAGACAAAGATTCAACATACTTGGAGATTTTTTGAATTCGGTCATGGAAAGGGTGAGCATGATGGTGCATTTTCTTGTGTGAAATGACCACTTAGGAGGTAAAAAATGATCCATGATGCAAATCGACTCAAATCATCAGTAGAGTTGGTCAACTGGTGCATATCCCATTAGGGACATGAAGGTCACAAATAAATTAGGTATGTGTGTAGGTTCTTTTGGAATATTGAACTTGGAAATGTGAATAGATCCATTAACTGGCATTGTAATACTACAAAAGGCACAAGGGAATTACACTTTGTGCAAAGTAAACACATGGGGGAAATATTTGCCACGGAGACTAGAAAATTCACATGTTTTTGTGAGTTTTGCATTAATGCAGATGGATGTAGACTTGATCAATGTGAAAAATACGGGTACGTGAAAGGATGGAAATATGACACTCTTAATCCAAAGGGACCTCATCCAATTCTGATGTGATAAGAGATTCAAATTGAATATATTGTCATTTCACTTGGTCATGATCGATTCTATGATGTCGTAAGGGAAGGTATGTGGCATCCATCATTAACAATTCCATCTCTAAATTGAAAACTTGAATGTATAACTAATACATAGTTTTTATTTTGGTTATAGGTGATTTTTTTGTTATCATTTCCCCCTCAAGAAATGAAGAGAACATGACTTACCATTTGATCTAATTCACATGGGTAAAAAACAAGTTGGTGCAACCGTATGAAGATGGGCAGTTCAAATACCAAATTGGTGACATAATTTTGATAAGTCATTTTTTTGAAAATGTAAAAAAATGGGGTGATCACATTATCTATGAAAACTTTATGCATGAATATACGTCTTTCTAATAGAGTCATCTAGTCATAGCATCTTGGATCAGTCTCACAAAAATAAAGCGAAGGAAGGTAAATAAATGAGATGAAATGTGACATAATATGACCATGAACGTATTATGGAGACTTGAATTACTATCACACATTGTGCAAATGAGTAGATGATGTAATGGTAAGACTTGAATTAGAGACTACAGTAGTCAATTGTAATCTAATATAGAATGAAAAATACACATGGATTTTGTAATTTAGAAATGCAACAATTGAATACTTTTGTAATTTTGCTATTTTGAATGTGAATAAAAATCATACAGAAATTTTCCCCTTTGATGTTATCTATTAGGAATAATATCATAGAGAAATAAAATCACAAAATGAATCATAGAATGAAGCCATATAAAATAGAAACCAATATATTTGGTTCACCTGACTTGGGCTACATGCATAGAGAAATATCGAGTCCTTCCTTTTATTCCATCCAGTAAAATGAAGGGATAAAACCTACAACGCATCCACTATAACCTCTTATTATCTCTTCCATAGTCTCCTCTCTCAATTACAATGTTATCTCAATAACACATTGCCATAATATAATCTCCTCATAAAAGGAGGGTTGTCTGCTAGGGAAGAAAGCCTAACATATATTCTACAAAGAAAATTTTCCACAAAAATTCTCTTTGGGGGTGTTGTCTTTTAATCCCCACCAAGAAGGGGCTCCAAAGAATTTTTGTCATCACCCTTTGTTACAAATTCAATATCTAAACCATGAGTTTTATATAAATTGCATTCCTCTTCCTCTATATGCTACTTAGTTTTTAAGAAAACATATGAACCTTAACTTAAAAAATAATAACATTAAAATCTTTCTGACTCAATATCTTTAGGACCTAATATCACTCTGTGGATTATATTAAATGAATGAAATCATCTAACATTCATAACATCATTATCATATAGATCTAATAGTTTAGTATTAA
This sequence comes from Pinus taeda, assembly GCA_000404065.3. Lineage (NCBI taxonomy): Eukaryota > Viridiplantae > Streptophyta > Pinopsida > Pinales > Pinaceae > Pinus > Pinus taeda. Next base: position 14,841 of record APFE030459372.1, on the reverse strand, counting down.
CACCTTTTTATAGTTCATATCATCATTGCAATATTAAATATAACAAAAGTATAGATAACAACAAATTCATGAATTTAATTTATAAAATAAACTAATATTCTAGTTATTACTATAAATAATACTTTAAATAATTTAAGAATAAACTAATATTCTAGTTATTACTATAAATAATACTTTAAATAATTTAAGAAGTGCATGATTTATAACAATATTGAAGCTTAAGAGCATATTTTAAATGCAATAACTTGGAAAAATGAAACTAACTTTAAACCTATCAGGAGGATTTTGTACCTAAAATTATGTTGATAAATGATTTCACATGAAAACCTTCAAACTTATACATACATTCTCCTATACTATTAAATATAATGGAACATTGTTGTCACAATAGTGGACATATATAAGAAAATACTCAAAATTCATCATTGTGATATAATATAGTTGTCTCTAGATTCCCACAAATAATGATTAAAAATTTGCATGATATTACTAATTGCATCCAATCATCATTAATGAAAATTAACATTTAAGATGTTAATTCACCAAAAGATGAAGTCAAATTAAGGAAAAATACTTACTTTAAAAGGCCATTTCCTTCTTAAGCAATAAACTTCTATGGTTCAAGGCAGCTTATTTTTTCATTTGAATATTTTTTTTTTTTCATTGGAGACGTGACTCTATGGATGTTTTATGGATAGTTCTCTACTTTTGATCATGTCTTTAGTAATGAGAAACTTTTTTCAAATTTTTTTACAATGGCATTATATGAAATTCAGCTTAAAAGTGGCCTCCTAAGGAAAAATAATAAAATAAGAGCTATGAATTTCAAAGGGAAAAGAATAAAACTACTTTTTTAATTGTATTTTTGGCTTATTTCCTTATAATTTTACTCAAATTTCAAGTGTAGAAACTCGTTGGATGCGAAATTAAATTCCACATCCAATGAGTATCCATTATGCATACTTTTGAGAATACCCACATTGATAAAAATTGGAGATACATTAAAAAATATGTTCAACGCATTTTTTTTAATGTATCTTCAATTTTTATCAATGTTAGTCTTCTCAAAATTATTCATAATGGGTTCTCGTTGGATGTGAAATTTAAATCCGAATCCAACTAGTTTCTACACTTGAAATTTGAGTAAATCTATAAGGAGATAAGCCAAAAATACAATTAAAAAAATCGTTTTTCTTCTTTTCCCTCCAAAATATTTATATGTGTCTTTTCTAAATTTAAAAGTTTTTGATTGGTTTACATATTATGACATGGAAATTACATTAAAATTTCATGGGCAATTTTAGGATGAAATTTCCTCTAATGTATGATCAATAAATTGTATAATAAAAATAAGTTTCATTATGAATAGTTGTTTGTGGAGTATTTAGTTTATGAGTACATCTTATATTACATTTGGTTAACTTTTATGCATATTCAATTATATGTTTATAATTTTATTTTATGGAAATTTTTTATAAAATGAAATGAACATAAAGTTATAAAAAAAATACTATTTTTATAACTTTTATTATTAAACTTTAAACTTATGTAAAAAAAATACATAAATAATTAAACTATGCATATAGTTTATGGTCAAACTAAATTTGACACCATAAAACACACAGAATTATATATTTTACCTTATGTGAGATCAAGGTATGTTCCCATTAGACGAGGATTGAAATTGACCATACCTTTTAATAAGCTACTCACTTTCTTTTGTACATTACATATGGATTTGTTATAAGATTTCATTTTTCAATACCATGGAGAGATAATTTCAGTGTAGCATGTAATTAAAAAATATTCACAAAGTATGAATGATAAAAGTCATTAAATACAAAGTAAAATTATATTTTAAAATATAAATAAGTCTTCTCATATGGTAAAAGACACTTTTCGTATAAAAAAGTGGTATCAATATTTGGAAATGTTTTCCCTCATTATGTCAAAGAAGATGAGCATGGAAATAGTTACACACTTAAAGCACCTATACCCAATGAATGAATAACCATTTGGGCAATCATGGTTACACTTTTTTGGAAATATTAGGCTCAATGAAATCCAACTTATTCATATTATTACAATGCATAAAAATAACATAAGGTAGAGATGATTCTAGCTCATATTCAAAGTTTTTTAACAATATATATATCAATTTGCAAATGTTAACATCCATAAACAATAATTAATAAACACCCATAAACTAAAATAATTAATGTATCCATTAATTGTCTATATGAAAATATACAAAGTATAGTACATGTCAATGTGCCCTATGAAATGGGCCTGGAAATATACAAAGTATTTGGTCTAAGTACCACTACCCCTATGTGATTGATGGTCAAAAACAACAACCAGATTCTAGTACTGCAATATAAAAAATTTAAATTCAAATTAATTATCATTATTTATAAATAAACGATATAGAGATAAATGATTTTTAAGTTTAATTACACATGAATCTACTAACCTGAATCAAGTCCAAATGAAAGGTATGTGGGATGGGTGGTCTGGTAAATCTTAGTCTGGTGCTTTTGAGCCTATGGCTCAATGGTTGGGGCTCATGTCAATGGGACTACATCACGATCATATACAAAACATGCATCCCATTCATGCACCTACATCATTGCAGTCTGGACACCACCCAACATCTGGGCATGTGTACACAATGGAAAAGACATTGTAAGTAGTCCATGGATTAATTAGCATGCATGTAACTTAAAAAAATAAAATGTTGAAATCTTAGGAATTGTTATTTTACTTTGAGTGTTGGTCCATGTGGCTCTAAACAATGATTCTCCTCAACGTGACTTTGATGACGTGGAGGTGGACGTGTCAGTAATTACATGGCCACATGAACTAATGGAGTGCACTTTGAATGATAAACTAATACCTCATATGACCTCATAAGCTGATCAATATAACCCTATGTCTACATGTTATCATGAACTTATTAATATAAATGCAATCTAATATGAGCTTATTAAAATAAATTATATATAATTGGACAATAAGAGTCAAAATTTCTATATATATGTACCTTTCTTATGTCATCTTAGATGTACATCCTCCAAATGTCATGGATGACATCACTGATATCGCCAAAAAATTGATCATCTAGCCAATTTTACTAGATGGATCGAAGTACACCATGTAAAGCCAATTTTACCATAGTAAAATTGCTTTCACTGGTAGAAATTAATTAATAAACCAACTTTGTTAAGTAATTTATAATTAAACCCGTGAAGAATAATTAAATAAATCACTATTTATCTTATTTTCTTCTAGGAATAATTAATTAAACCATTAATTAATTAATATTCCTTGTCATATTTGACCCAGTTATGAAAACTAAACAAAGAAAATCATTAATTATCTTATTTTTCTCCAAGAATAATTAATTACTCGCTAATTAATTATTATACTTTGTCAAGTTTGACTAAATCTCTTTAGAATAATTAAATAAATCATTATTTGTTTATTATTTCTTAACCAATTCCTTGAGATGATAAATAAATTATTTATTTTATTATTATTTCTAAATAAAAGTTTAAATACTTTTTCCCTCCTGACCAAATATAATAAAATATTCCAAGTGGTTATTCCAAAAAAGGGGTTAATAATATTTTATTATTGCTCATTATTCGAGGATAACTCAATATTTTGTTATAAATAGAAGGGTTTTTCATTCATTATTCACTTTTGATTATTTTCATTGTTGCACTCATTGTTGTAACTCTGATTATTATCATTGTCACACATCATTTTTCTTCCATTTGAGTTCCCATTGAGCTCAAACATTTTATTCGTTAGGTTTACACATTATAGAGGAGAGACACTCTATCAAAAAGATGAAGACATTTGAGGACAGCCAAGAACCCATCTCATAGAGGGGGACTGGTAACATTTATTTGTTCCCTTCATAGGTGTTATAATAAAATCTATTATTAGTATATATGGTTTCCATTGGATGATTGGAGTTATTATTGTTTATTTTTGTTGTTTAACTATGATTGTGGCATAGATCAGGGCTTTGGTAGGTTTTGTTTCTATCAATAGCTACAGATATACAATGTTTAGCACCCATTTATATTGACGAGATTGTTTGTCATCCACAGTCTTAAGTGTTTTCTTTTCGTAGCTCTTTGAGAAGAAAACACTACAACAAAATTGGCGACTCCACTGATTTTTTACTTCATATCCAGAAACCTGGGTGACCTTTAGTTTTCAGCTTAGGGGTTCTTCTTTTCTAGTCCCTTAAAGTTGTTTACTAGCTTTTTAACCCTAGATCTATCAAATTTCTGACTTTCGCAAGTTTTTTGGTCTTTTCTGCAGGTCACAGGAACCAGCTGCAACAAAGATGGTATTTTTTTTCCAAGATTTGCTGACCGAGAATAAAGGAACATAAATCACACTTTCCTGTCCGAAAAGTGCAATCTGGAGTCCAGAGCTCACCTTTTAGCCCAAAAAGTGTGACCCCCTGAAAAGAGCTCAGTACCTGCGATTTTTAGGGCTTCCGGGTTTTTATCACATCTATTTATAGGATTTTCCAAGAGTTGTCTATTGGGTTGTTTGACATCTGTCTCATCCCACTTAGCCCTTGATCTACTATAATTTACTCGTCGAAGTGGAATTTATTCCCTTCTAGATTCTAGTATGCTTCCACCTTTATAGGACGAGTTTAGTTGAGTAAGAAGTCTAAGTTTTTGCAACACTTTCAACCATATTTTCCAAATTTATACTCTTTTATTTCAAATCTTCAAAGATAGGTTGTCACCATCCATATTTTCATATTAAAACTTGTTTGGTCATTGGCCTTAGGGTCCCATCAGTTGCCCTAGGTTTTTCACCCATCTCCCTATCTTTTTGCAGTGATCTTCCTCTCCCATTTTTTCTGTATCTACACCACTTTCCAACAACCTAGTTTCATTTGATCCTAGTCACACACAAAATTAGATATCTTGACCTTTTTCATGTGTTTTTCAGTTGATTTCACCACCAGCCAGTACAGTGTTTGCAAACCCAGTTTGGGTGGGGTTTAGTTAATTGTTTGCTATTCATTTTCTGTTGTTAATTTTAGTTTATTTTCGACAATATTTTTTCTTTTTCCAAAAACAATCTAGGCTTAATCAATTAACACACTTTCACACAAAAGCACACCTTAAGCGAAGGGCGCTAGGTTTACACCACCAATCCAAGACTTAACATAATAAATTTATCTCCCCTCACAGAGACAAAGGCACATTTTTTATCTCCCTTCACCATTTCCGTGTCACATGTGCCTTACCACCATTACGCCAACAAGGCGTTTGTCGCGGAGACTCTTAGGCCTTCATCCTCAGTTTCCTCTTGGGTATATTAGTCCTCCCTGCAAGGTTCAAGTTCATAGTCCACTGAGTCCCCATACCGACTCTTTTCTTGGTTCATCTAATTCCTCATCTAATTTTGAGCCTCCTTCACCATATATTGTCACCATGTTTGGACCCATAGCTGGTGCAGGAACCCAACTCAGTGTTGGCTCCAGTTCTACTCTGGTGGTCACATCTAGCGGAGTAGTCTCAGGAATTGTTCCGGCAGCCCCCATGCTCCCTTTTAAGGTTGGGTTAAGTCTCCCAGATTTTAGCCAATTGATAAATGACCCTATACACCGTTATGCTGGTTGGCCTGCTATGCCAACTAAGCACCCCTCAAACATCCCAAAGTTAGAGGGTAACGTTGGAGAGGACCCTACCAATCAAATCCACTCCTTCCAGATGTGGTGTTCGTCCAACTCCATTATCGATATATCCATTCGTCTTCAGTTGTTCCAACACACACTCACTGGAGATGCTGAAAAATGGTATGTAGACCAGCTCGCCACATCTCATTCCATTTTTGCGACACTTGCTAAAGCGTTCCTCTCATATTTCCAATTACCTCTCTGGTACGACACTGGTACAGAGCTATTAACCTCATTCCGTCAGTCCTCTACCACTCACCTTTCCAATCATGTTCAGGAATGGCATAAAAAGCAGAGCACATGCCATGCTCCACCCTTTGAACATTGTGTCTACCTAGATTGGTTTCTAAGGATTTTTTATCACCCATTGGAAAAGATGTCGTGTCCCATTTTCCTCAGACAGAGGAATAAACTCTCTAAACTCATCTAAGATATGACCTGATTTATATGCAATCTAGTTATGTCTATACCGTCATTCAAAACCTCCCTCGTCCTAGAGGTGCCAATGCACCAAGGGCATCTTACGTTGCTGACAGTATCATTGGAACCCTTTCACACCCTTCACCGTATACTCATCAAAGTTATGGCTATCCGCAGGGGGGCACCAGTTCCTCCAACACTTATGCCCCTCCTACTAGCAACATGTTTTTAGTGCCCCAACCATTCTACCAAACAGTTTCTCCTCCTTATGCATAGCCAAGCGCTCCAACCCCTCAAGCATTAGCGCTACAACCTCCCATGCATCCTCAATTCTAGAAACCACCACCATCTCAAGGTCAATTGTTTGAACAACACAGTGTGACCAATCCCCAAAATTGGAAGAAAAACAATAAGGGGAAGGGTAACAAGGGTAACTAGGGTAATCAAGGTAATCAGCCTAGTGAACCTCAAGGGACCAACCTAACACTAACAACTAGAAATAGGGCAGCCAACCAAAGGCGAACAAGACTATTTGTATGAACAAGCCTTGTGCATGTTGTGGTGTACATGGCCATTATACACATGAGTGTCCTTTCTTACCCCAGATGTGCCAAATGTGGGAAGCTCAAAAAACTTCTAGAGGTCAACAATCACCTCAGAATCCTACGCCATCTCGACCGATAGTGCTTACAAATCCTTTCCCCCAGCAAGGATTTGTTGTTGTTCAACCTCAGCTAGGTCAAGCAGCCCATAACCCCCAACCTTCTAGTCCTGGTGACTACCATATCCTTATGATATATTCTGATGATGTTAACCCCTCTGATATCAACCTGCAAATGCAGTCGCATAAATATGACAATCCATTGACTTAAACTGCCACTGAGTCCAAAAAGCATCTACTGAGCCTTTTATGACACCAAATGGTCCGTTATATATCCCTCAACCTAAAGTTGAATTAATTCCTAAGATCCATAAGGGACCATTACGCTGTAATGCGGCTTCTAACCGAGTTACCCATTCATACAGTATAGTAGATGAGTTGGCACAATCACCTGCTGCCATGTTGACACTGGAAGTCCTCCAATCATGGTCATCTCAAAAGAAAGCTCTACTAACTACTTTGGGTGTAGTAGATCCTTCCAATGATCATTTGATTTTGTTCTGAGTTGATACATCAGAAAATCCCCCATTGCCTTCATCCGTTGCTTTCTAGATACCAGTACAAGTCCATAATGGCATCATCTCTCGATGCATTATTGATGAAGGTGCATCCACTTGTGTGATGCCCACTTCCATTAGGAAAACACTTAAGTCACCAGAGTAGTCCCCCTCCACCATCACTTTGCGTGCTTGGGATGAACACTACTCCCAGCATTTTGGAATGTACCGCAATTTTCCAATGACCCTTGCGGGCAAGACTATCCATGTAGACATTGAGGTTATTGATGCCCCTTTATATTACAACATTCTCTTGTGTCGTAGTTACACATACGCCATTTCAGTCGTCACTTCTGCGGTTTTCCGCAAGATGTGATTTCCCCATGAAGGGAAGATCATCACCATCTATTAGCTGACTTACTACAAGCCGACATCAGTGACCTCCACTGAATCCATTATCTTGTCAATTTCAGATAAGAAGTCTTCAACTCCTCTCACTGGTGTTTCACTCGAAGTCTACAAAGATTCCTTTTTGTTGGATTCTTTCCCCATTCCTCCCCCTCTCATCTCCAAGCCTAACTCTTTGAGTGTTTGCATGTTACAAGCATCATGAACTGCCCTCAAGTAGTATGGTACATCTAATTTGCAACCAGCTCCTTAACACGATGCGATTGCCATCCCATCCGATCCATCTAGATCCACCCCCCCAAGACCTCCTCCATTTTTGGGTGCCTCTCCTATGTTCCACCTAGGAACTATTCCTCCAAGTCTCAACCATCCAAGAGTTGTTCTGCTGGGACATTACCCTGTAGGCCAAATACCTTTCTAATATCCTCCTCTGGCAATATTTTATGTCCTTTTCATGACTTCGCTGCTCCTTCCTAACATGAATTTAGGGGTCCTATTATGGTACATTGATCCCCTTGCAAGCATTTTTCCTGGTCAGTTAAGACCTTATCATGCTTTGACCACAATTCAACCGATCCTTACGGCCCCTGCCGCCACTTCAGTTCCATCACAACCTCAATAGGAACCCACTCCTGGTGTGAAATAATCTGGATAGGGGGGAAAAGCTAAGAGGAAAGAACCTAAGGACAAGGCTTGCCAAGCTCTTCCACCTCCCAAGGCCCCAAAGTCGTCACCTCCATGCAATTTGTGTAAATTTGTTGGGCACGCCACCAAAAATTGCCTTGAGCTTCCTCATCTCAAACCTTTGGTTCATGAAACGTTCCTTGAGTCAAATATCCCTAAAGTCCATGTTAACTTATCGAGTCCACCCAAGAAACTCGGAACATTACACGCAAATAACCCTTGTGCCTTGTGTGATCATCATGGTCACTACTCCCATTGTTTCCCTCGTCTCGAAGAATTTTGCAATTTCCTTGAGGCACTTCGTGCATATGAGACCACTCGTAGTGGAACACATACTCCTCTACCCATGGATTTTGGTACCACTAGTAAATCTAAACAGGGGGAATTTGGTCCCACCATCGTGGTCCCTCCCGCCAATGTCAAGATGATGGACACCATGGGCCATATCCTTTACCTATCGTCATTCTTGAGTTCCTCATAGGAAAACCTTGCTAAGGTTACTACGCACGCTTCTATCGAACCTCTTTCGATAGATTCCCAAGTCTCAACATATTTATATCATCCATCTACTATCTCGTCGTCTACCATTCAAGATGATGCATATGTGAACCTTCTTTCTCAGGTTCATGCACCAGGTAAGACCGTTGCATCATGTAGTTAGCCTTCCTCTTGTCTACCCATCTTCCATTCTGATAAGGACATCATGGAAGCTATGTCTACCCCTGATTACCCTTGCACTTAAGCAAGGGGGCATATTTTTTGGTGGATTCTGAAGGCCATCTCCTTCCTAATTCTCCCAGTGCACTCTACCTCAAGAAATTTTTCTCATAGCATATCCATTTGATTTACATGTCATTTTTTATATCATGAAGCTAGGTAGGTTGCATCATCTCATATATTGCCTTTTGCACCTTTTAGATGGATCCATCATCCAATGCACTCTACCTCAAGAAATTTTTCTCATAGCATATCCATTTGATTTACATGTCGTTTTTTTTATCATGAAGTTAGGTAGGTTGCATCATCTCATCTATTGTCTTTTGCACCTTTCAGATGGATCCATCATCCACACCGTATATCGGTCATGTCGATGGTGCGAGTCGCTTCTCCAGGAATCTAGCCTCAATAGCCTGGGCCATCTTTACCCCCTTTCATATGTTATTCCTATCAAATAGCATGTGCATTGGGTCTGCCACCAATAACCAAGCAGAATATGATGCAGTGATAGGTTTGTTAGTCGATGCCCTTGCTCATTGCATCCTTCATCTTCATGTTCATTTAGATTCCTTACTACTTGTCATGCAATTGAATGGTGTGTATCATGTACATAACCAAGTGCTATTTAGAAACTATATATGAGTTAAGCTATTGGTATGTGAATTTGAAACCATTACTTTCAATCATGTTCATAGAGCCCAAAATAACTATGTAGATACCATCACAAATAACATTCTAGATTAGCATTTATCACATGTATACCACAGAAGACAACCATGAAACACAACAAATGGAAAACCATCATCGTCATATAAAATGCACAATCATATTATGTATCACATAAAACATATAAGTGTTTAGAGCCAACCACTCTAAATACATCTAGTATGCCCATAGCATATTGGGGGGCACATAGGCCCCTACATCTCCTTATCATCCTTTGGAGGACCTTGTGCCAAGTTGGGTTAATATGCTTGAATCCATTTTTCAAGCACTCAAAACAGAATGGCGCTCCACAAAATCCTCTTGCTAGGGGGGATCATTCCCACCTTTGCATATCAGATCAGTCCCCTCCATCACATATGCTTGTAGGAAGTATCCCATGCTTGGGGCCATGATGGTTTTCCCTTGGTCATCTTGTCAATTGATTAACTTAAGTCTCGGCCTAGATCCTACCGAATTTGGGTATGGTCGATTATCCTCCCATTCCTTGAATAGTTTGTTGTACTGCCCTCTCTGATGAGCCATATGTACATCGCACATCATAGACATTTGATACCATATCTTCAAATATTATACTCTATGTCCACATAGTCCCCATGTTTGACTTAGTGGGTGAGAATGATTTTAGACCTCCTTTAGTAGTTTGTTCTCGTTTTCCTCTTCCCAGGAACCATTGTTCCAAGCAGAATTAAGGCCATATTTAGACAAGGCCACTTTCCTAAAAGCTGCAGATCCTGATTCCAATAGTTGATTTGGCTTCTATGATCTCCATAAGATTTAGGGCCTTCTCCTCCTCTCAAATCGAAGGGAAAACACTCTTTTATAGAAAAACCCACTATTTTTCTATCGCCCATTATGACCAAACCGTAGCTCTATTTGATGAACCGTCAACACCGTTGGAAATATCTCATCAATTATTATATTGGGTCTTTCTTAGTTTTTGATGATTTTACACTTCACCAAGAAGTCATTTTTCCAAGAAGGGTCACTTCATCACCTCTCAAAATTGAATTTCTTCATATGCGATGCTTGTACTTTGAGGTCCAGCTCCTCTTAATACTTATCATCTCACATCTCAATTTTCGTTAAGAGTAACCATCATTTACTCATGCCTTCATGGTCCCCACCGGGCCTACTCTGTGTGGCAGCATCATCGAGTCACCCTTGTTCAGAGCATTTGCGATGAGTCACCTTTGCATCTATGGAGTCTATTTCGCATCCCATTATATCATGTCATATTATTCCATCCTTATTTGCATACCATTCATCCTGTGTTGCCCATTTTTCCCTCCATTCATACTGTCCCCCATCCCCTACGGAGTTGCTCAGTCACTACCAGGTCAACCATGCACTTTATGCTTTGACAAGGGAAGCCGTTTGTTTGTCCTTCAGTCCCATCATTTTCCATTGTCCCTAGTGTGAGTCCATCAGTCACATTACTATTTTCCCTCGTGCCTTAGTTGAGGATCCTCCTTGCCTCACCTATCACGAGCCCTATTATGTTGACATCAGCTCATTTATTCTAGAAGAATGACCTATAGGGCGATGTATCTTGGTTCCAGATTCAATTCTTGTTCGATGCCTCAGATCAAGCAAAGGGGATCATCATTTCCCTTTGACTTGGTTATTTCATGTTCGTGATTCATACACTTGATGGTCCAGTGATGCAATAGATTGTACCAATGATTTCCGAGTGTGTGAGATATCTTTCAGACCTCATGAGGGGGTGGCCCTTCAGGTAGCCCCCCACATGCCTAGATGCCTTCATATTATGCTACAGCCTCAGATGAAGTTCTATAGATTTGATGGGTTTGGTTCCTACTGATCATAGTGTTCATAGCATGCACGTCTCCTTGAGATGATCCATTCAGTTTTGTTGAGTCCTTCATTGTTCAACAAGGCTTCTTCGGTTGTTCTACCGTCCATCCCACCCATTTTTTGAGGGAAGGGACATTATATCTCATGTACTCAAATGATATTGTATTCAGTCTTGACTCATGCCTTTTCCAGGTGCCTTATGTATATGGGACACATTGTATTATTTTATGGCTCAGTTATGCCAGCATGTCATGTACCATTCAGCAGGTACTTCATTGGTTAGTTTTATTTTTCTGAGCGCACCATTATTTTTGTACTAATTTATCTCAGTGAGTATAGGTATGCCTTCCTTGCCTCATTGAGGTCTAGTACCACAACATAAAAGGAGACTTGCATTGGTCTTGCCCCCTCTATCCCTATCCTCCTTCGCATCAGCTCTATTGGTCTCTCTCTCTCTCTCTCTCTCTCTCTCTCTCTCCATGTTTTTGTCTAGAGATTGTGTCTTTACAACGCTCTTCAGTCATACGTTTTTCTCCTAACACTCGTATGTCAGGGGCAATCCATTATCACCAAAAAATTGATCATCTAGCCTAATTTACTAGATGGATCGAAGTACGCCATGTTGATTTGGGGTAGCATCGGATGTGCTCTAGCCATGAAAATTGGTGGAGAGGCTAAAGCACATGAGATATCCAAGACTTAGAAATGGTTTGGGGAAATTCCACCTAGTTAGAGAGATATTAAAATAATTAATATTTTTAATGGATTTCCCAAGTCTAAACTTAGGAAAATTAAAATATTAATGGGTATTAATATAAAACTGGGTGAGAATGTTCTAAATGGCATGGATCAATCCAAATCTAATCTAAGCCTTTGATCAAGGACTTAATCTCGGCCATTGAAGACACAATAGGAAAAGTATAAGAGGAGGCTTGAGGGTCAGTTGGAGATACACCAAGATTGATCAGTCAGTTCAATTTTCTAGAGTGGGGTTTGCTAAGAAAATTCAAGCAAGTGATCTGATTTGCAATGAGGGGAAATGAGTACATAGAAGAGAGCTATAGATAGTGCCAGAGGGTCAGTGCAGTGATTGAGGAGGCTACACAGAGGCAGAAGGAGCCAAACAGAGACAGCTAGAGACTGCACAAAGGCTGAGGGGCCTACATGGGTGACAGAGAAGGCCAAAGAGCTAATGCAAAGAGGAAGTAGGCTAAGATAGACGGTTCCAGAGCTATGCATAGGCTAGCAGGGCTGACGTAGAGCCTTAGAGAAGTGCTGAAAGGATTTTCATGAGGCAGACTATTGCTGAGAAGTTGAATATCTGCTTCCGAGAAGAGGTATCTATTGTGTAGAAATCTCTTTTGGATGAGCTAGTTTGGCACCCTAGTTGTACTCAAGAAATCTTCTTAATAATAAAACCCTTAGAACTGCTACACCGAATTTCCCACATTGGGTTTTTCTGGGGACAATTGTCCAAAAATAATGGTGTCCCTTGTGTGTTTGTCTATTATTTCAGTTGATGAACTGTATATGAGTTGAGACTGAATTTGTGTTTATTTTCAATAATTATATGGACAAATAACTTTTTAAGGAATAAACAAGTACGTGAAATAAACCAGATAATGCAGTTGGGATTTCTAATGGGTAACATTTAGAAATTTAAACATGGTATCAAAACATTGCCGATAATAGGAGGACTAAAGGCGTCATAATAATCAAAAATATTTGCAACAATAGTAGTTGTCCCAAGAGACAGAGCTTCTCCTAAGCAGAAAGAAGCAGAGAGTGAGTGATGCAGAGGTCCTGCATCATAATTGTGAGCTAGAGAAGGGCCAATGCAGAGGAAGAGAGAGGCAGAAGAGGTTCAGAAAGAGCCACATCATCCTACTCAATCAGGTAGACTTGACGTAGTTGGCTAGGGGAGTGATTCAACCTTTGCCGGATTGCGCATAGTTGGAAGGCTCAGTTTCTTTAGTTGCTAGGGCATAGGGAGCTGTGGGAAGATTGTGGATTAGGAAGCTAGTGGGGTGTTGTTGTTTTCAAAGAAGAACAGTACCTAACGGGACGGAACCAAGGTAGAGGGAGTCGTTGCCTTGATGGATTTATAGCTAAGAAATCTAGATCCAAGTTGTAGTTGCAAAGAGGATCGAATATGAGAAGATCGACAATTGGCAGAAAGATTTCTAGCAGGGAAATCAAGACTTAGAGGGAGTCTAGGAGAGAAATTCCATGAGGGAAGTCGAGACTTAGAGGGAGTCCAAGAAAGGAGCGGAGATGGAAATGAACGGACTGAGGGATCAGGACAGGTTGGACAGGGCCTCCAACTTTGTCATCTGGAAGGCCAAGATCCTATCTATTCTGGATAAACATCGCATCAAGGGTTTTGCCTTGAGAACCGTTGCTATCCCAGTTGACCCAACTGATAATGAGAGGTATGAGGATGCAACAGCGAAGGTAAAGTGCATAATCCTTGATGGGGTCAAGGATCATGTAGTACTGCATATTTCCGAGAAGAAAATGACAAAGGAGATGTGGGATACCTTGATGACATTGTATCAGGGAACTTTTGTGCAGAGAAATATGTTGTTGCAGAATCAGTTGTGGTCATATTAGATGGTAAAGGGGGAGTAGATAGATCTATACCTTAGCAGGTTGCAAGAAATTTAGGACCAACTTACTTCCATAGGGGCCACACCAGATTAGGACTTCATGGTGAGGACCACCTTGAATGTAGTCTCCAAACACTGGGAGAAATTTATCCAAAGAATTTTGGGCAAATCTAATCTTCCATGATGGTAAGATATGTGGGAAACTCTTTTCCAAGAAGAGATAAGACAGTTGACCAAGGTGAGAAGTAGCAGCAAAGGAGGTCGAATCAAGAAAGAGGAGGATGAGTATGCAGCTCTGGCATCTGCGGGACAATACGGGAAGAGGAAGAAGAAGGAAATCTCCAAAGTAAAGTGCTTCCATTGTGGGGAGTTGGGTCATTATGCAACCCAGTGTCTGAGGAAGAAGAATAAGGGAGAGCCTTCTGACTCCAAGGAAGCTTCGGCTAAGGTGGAGAAATAAGTCGAGATCAGGGAAAATTTTAAGAACCCCCCCTAAATTTATAAATATAATAAATGGGCGAATCTCCATGGTATATAGGAAAAATGGAAGGCGATTTTATCAATAATATAATATGTATATAT